>JBBPBX010006468.1:0-44336 GCA_038048925.1 Garcialebias charrua | reverse complement strand
TGATGATCACTACATATATAAACAGGATTATCAAACTATCAGTATTTCAATTGTTATATTAAATGCCCTTTTTTCAGTTTTATTGCTGCTTTTATTTAAAAAGTTTGGATTCAAGATTAAAAAACAAGAGTTTACTAACCAGAACATTTCCCTTCTCATGAAGAGACTTTACAATTCAAATAAAAAGTGTGTCATTCCAGGCTTTTACATTGCATTGAGGTGCTAAAACATGCTTGAGCTCACTTTTTATTTGAATTAAAAAAGCTCCTTGAAGGAGAATCAAAATGCATTCAACTTACTCTATTTTTGGATTATAAGGCGCACTTAAAATACTTTAATTTGATCAAAAATCGATAGTGAGCCTTATGTATTAATTCTGGTTGTGTTTACTGACCTCAAACTAATTTTATGTGGCACATCTGAACAATGTTGAGAGTTATTGTGAATGAGTTGAATAAAGTTTGACTTATCCGACTGTTTTGCTTCGTTTAATGCACCTTATGATCCGGTGCACCGTATAGTCTGAAAAATATGTATAAAAAAACATAAGTTGAGCTGCTTTAAACCTCTAAGGATGTGCCATGTCCTACACGAGGTGTGAATTATAAAAAGTTTCATTTTCTTTTCCTGCATCTTAAAAATGTGTTTTCTGAAACGATTGTGGACTCAGAAGATGCTGAGGTTCTCTGATAAGCATTTTCTAAAAGTAGTCATGTTTTCTTGTTTATTCCCACAAATATTGTGATTCGTTAAAAAAATTCTCTCCCCATTTTATAGTTTTGTGAACTTGTGTTGGGTTTTCTGTTGCTGGGTTTTGTAAAAATGTTTTGTAACTTTTGGGCCACAGTTTCAATCAGAAGTAGTAAATCGACGTATGTATCTTTTATTTAACCAGGAAAATGGAAAGAGACGTGCAACTAAATCGATGATCAAAGCTATAGGAAGTACCTCGCAGGCTTCCAGTCTGCGCTAACCAGGAAAATGGAAAGAGACGTGCAACTAAATCGATGATCAAAGCTATAGGAAGTACCTCGCAGGCTTCCAGTCTGCGCTGAACCGCCTCTTCCTCATCATCATTTCCCTCCGGTTCTTCACAGCTAATAAAGGTTTCAGACTCCTCCAACACTTGACTCAGTCGACCACAAACATCCTCCCAGCAGATCCAGTCCTAAAGCAAAGCCCACCACAAACCAGTACAATTATCATCTGATTATTTCAGTGAAATCCCTGCACAGGAAAGATACAAATAAAAATGCGCATTTCTGAGCGCATGATTTAGCCCTCAGCAAGCAAACATTACAAACCTGGAGCCTCTTCTCAGAGGCCACTTCCTGCTCCAGAGCCTGCTGCTGGCGTGCTTTAGCCCGAACTTCCAGCTGCATCCATTCATCCTCTTGACCTTTGAGTGCAACGGGTTCCCGTTGGAACAGATACTGAAGGAAAGACAGCTGGGACCTGAGGGCCTGCAGGAGTTTCTGCACAGCAACATAACAGATTTATAACAGTTGAAAATCTGTATCACTCATCAAAAACTTCATGCACCCCCCTCAAACTCTGCGTAAAGTTACTTAAACCTGGACGTTGCTGCATGTTGGAGAAGTTCTTGAAAGCCTAATGAGATACCTTGTGTCTGCAGAGAACAGCTTGAAGTTTGCTGCAGTTGGGAGTTTGGCCCGTCCGTCTTTCTATTAAACATTCTTCTCCCATTTCCAGAAGGCAAGCTATCCCCTGAAGCAAGGACTGAGAGGCGTTTTGTAGCTCCACGTTTTCCCCGGTACTTCCTCTCAGATGTCTGCCCAGCGCACACTGCAGAGATAAACAGGAGCGGCGCAGAGGTTAAGCTGAATTTGATTCTTGTCTGAAACACAGATTTTACATAATCTCTTGAGAGCGTATTTCCACATTAGCTGTACTTTTAGAAATCACTAGAAACAGGTAAGGGGTTTCCTGGGATGATGGTTATTTAAACTTCATGCCCTGTGGGTTGAAGTGTGAGCTCTTTGTGGACTGAACTCGCTTCAGCCATATCACGTCCCTTCAGGATGGAGTCTGAAGGCCAGCCTTGTGTTCTCTTAACCATTCATAATCAGATTTTAGGAATCAATAATGTCTTGTTGAGAAGTAGCTGCTGCTGGGAAAGAGTTGTTGCCGTATGGCGAAACTAGTTTACCGATGTTTTTGGTAGGTTGAAATTCTCAAAGTAACAAAAGATGCAGGTTATGCATTAAGTCAGCAAACACTATTCTTACACCCAATTTTTAATTTCCTCTTGTCTACATCTACATTGTGTTCAACACAATGGCTCTTCTTCCAGTTATTTAACTGTCAATAATGGTGTACCACAAGGCTTCAGTCTTAGGATCCACTCTCTTTACATTTTTTGTTTTTCATTCAACCTTTATTTATACAGGCCTCATTGAGCCACGGGGACTCATTTGCAAGAGAGACCTGTTCCAGACAGAACATATAAAGTACAGACAACAAAGCAGTAAACAATAACAACAATAAACTACAGTAAAAAAATGCAGTTCAAATAAGACTGGTGTATAAAACAATACATCAGGATGCCGTAAAACAGGGTGAAATACTAAAAACAAGAACATATTTGCCTTCATTTTTCCATTGACATTATCAAACATTTGAAACCCCTTAAAGAAATTAAGGTGGACAAGGTGGAATTTATATAATGTAGGTCAGAACATTCCAGATGTATCCTTGCATTTTCATGCTGATGATACAATTGTTTATTGTCGAGCTAAAACAGTTGCTAAGGTTTTCCAGCTTCTACAGTTTGCATTTGATGTCATCCAGTCAGACTTGTTCCATCTCAAGCTGGTGCTAAATGCTAACAAAACCAAAGGGATGCTGTTTTAAAAAAAAATTGGTACCAGCAGTCCTTCCTTCTATCTTTTCTGTGAATGGTGTTCCTATTGAGTTTGTGGATTCTTACAAATACTTGGGTATCTTGATCAATGCACATCGCTCTTTTAAGCCTCATGTTGAAAACTTGACAAAGAAACTGAAATTAAAACTGGGTTTATTTTTAAGAAATAGATCTTGCTTAACTCTGAACGCTAGGAAATGCCTTGTAGCTGCTGCTTTCTTATGAGCCACTGACTACGGTGACATCATTCACATGGATGCCCTTGCCAGCTGCTTGCAGATGTTGGATGCCGTCTATCACGGTGCGCTAAGATTCATAACTGGTTGTAACTACCGTACCATCATTGCACCCTGTACTCCTTGATCAGTTGGTCATCATTATCTACATGTAGGCTCTCGCACTGGTTCGTCTTCATCTATAAATCCCTCCTTGGTCTGCTGTCTTCTTATATCTACATGTCATGTCGTCAGTGCAGTTACAGCGTGCGTTCTCAAGACACTACCTGCAGCATCCCTTCAGTGCGGACTGTACCGGTACTCTGAAAAAAAGCCTTTTTTTGCTCTGCTCTTTTAACCTGAACATTTTACAAAATTATCTGAACCGGTCCACTTTGACCTCTCTGAGAGATTTTAAGCAATTGATAAGGTCAGTGGAAGAATCAATGCAGACATGTTCCTGTTTTAAGTATTTTACAACGTTTTATAATGTAGCTTGATTTTATTTTGTTTTATAACACTACTTTTATTTACTTTTTATTTTATTTGCATTTTATGGCTGTTTAATGTTGTATGTACCTCATCTGTGTTCATTGTTTAAAATAAGTCCCTCTTGAAAATGAGTCCTCGTGACTCAACGAGACCAACCTGTATACATAAAGGTTGAATGGACGAATAAGTTCTTGTCACAAGTGGCAGATTAGCTATTTGTTTTATTACGTCTTTGAACAGTCAAACTCATTCCTTGAAGGAATGCATATCGCCGTCTGCCTCTCGTGTCAGAGTTGTAGCCATTTTGGTCGAACTCTCAAAGTAACATTATGCGCAGTTTCATGAACCATGAACTACCATACACAATTATAACTTTATATCTGCATACAGTATTTGGCTAAGGTATAGCTAATTGGGTGTTGGCTTGTGCTGATTAGCTGTGGTGGTCATCTTGAATTGGGTTGACTCCAAAAGTTAATCAATCAATTGTAGAAAAATAAAGTTTTCATTAAAATCCATCCAATGGTTCGTAAGATATTTTGCTAACAGACAAACAGGGTTAACATCAAAAAATGACGAAGTTTTAAACAAAAATACTGCAAAATATTTTGCTCTGAGAATGTGTTAGGGATGATGCGTAGCTACTACCACACCGAAATTTAGCTCACCATCAGATTTATTTGTGCCTTATACTCATTTTTATGTTGGTAAAGACTGAATAGCTGTGGCGGCCATCTTGAATTAGGGTACCGGTAACTTCAGATGTTAAACAGTTGTAGATGTACTCCCATGAATTCCTTTCTGGAAGTTTCTCTAAAATTAATTTAATGGATAATGAGTTGTTTTGCTAACACCACATACGAATGAACTGTGCCAACACACAAGCTAAATAAATATTTACCTTTGTCTAAACATGTGAAGCAAATAGTAAATACCGTAGTAGTTACCTCCAAATTAGGAACTTCCTTTAGATTTGGGAAGATCAGACTCTGTCCCGTTTCAACTTCCTCCAGCAGACACAGAATGTTGGAGAACGTCTACACCGTGTAGGGAAATAAATGTATTATTAAAAACAACGGAGAGTTTTGGCTTCACCTTTTAGAGATCAATACTGTCTGAACAGAAGCAGGAATTCGTAACTTTCCTCTTCAGGAACTAACAATGTGTTGACAGCAATTTTCAATTTAGATTCTCAGTTTGTTTCAACCTGATTTTGGTTCTGCAGGTCTGAATCTTCAACCCGATGATTGTTGGAGTCGAGGACAATCTGGACGATATGAAGACAGTCATGAAGGCTGGTCAGACAGCGGTGAGCTTCTGGCTCTTCCCTGAAGAACGTAGGTGGGATCTCTGAATCCACTTTCCTCAGCAGCGCTGCTAAAGTTCCCAGCTGAGCTGATACACACTGCATAAGAATGTAAACAAGTCTAAAAGAGTGGATTTATGAAGTGAAAATACCACAAAATGATTGTTTAATTTAATTTCTTCTTCGAAACAACTGAATTTTACATTCTATAAAGTCAGATTTAGCTGTTTGGTCACCCAAACTGTCACTGTGTGCTTACTTCAAACAACTTTATGAGCAGTCACCTGTTTCTGCAGCAGCCTCAGCTGAGAGTCATGTTGAGCACCAGCACACAACAGAAAGTCTGGTAAAGAGTCCAAACAGTCATGGATACTTCGTACAGCTTCGTACAACTCCGTCACAGCAGGAAGAGAAGTGTCTGGACCCTCGGCCTGGGAATCAAACATGACAACCACCGTTTTATTTTCTAGAATGAAAAGCATAAAATGGAAATTTGTGATTTGAATAATGTTTACCGGTACTTAAAAAAAAAAAAAACTAAAAAGAGAAGAAAAAAAATCCAAATACAGCGCCTTAAAATGCAGTGTGAATGCTATAACTTGTTCAAAAACAGCTGAAATTAGCTTTAAAAAGTGCTGAAATGTAGCTGAAATGAAAGAACAAGCAGAAGAAAGCAGAAAGAACACATTTTTGCTGAATTAGGTATAAATTAGCAGAAACAAACACAAAAAATAAGAAATTAGCTAACAAAAGCTAAAGGTAGCAAAAACAATAGCTGAAGAGAAGGCGAAAAGGCAGAAAGAAGCTTAAACTACCAGAAGAAAGTGGAAAAAGCTGAAATTAGCTAAAAATGTGGAATTAGCTCAAAAAACAAAATTTAGCATAAACAGCTACATATTAGCAAAAATAGGAGAAAAAGCCAAAACTAGTGGAAAAAAGCGAAAAGGAGCACAACAAGCTGAAATGACCATAAACAAGTAACAAAAAAATTACCATGAAAAACTTGAATTTATCTGAAACCAGATGAAATTACAGTAGCTAAAAAAATTTTTTTCTACAAATGTAGCTAAAAAGGTCGAACAAGATTCAACTAGCAGAACAAAAGCAGGAAAGAACAGGTTTGCCCAATTAGGCTGAAAGCATAAGTCTGCACAAAAAGGTGAAAAGTATCTGAAAAAAGCTGAAATTAGCATAAAACAGCAGCAGAAAAAGCTGAAAACTTGCAGAAAAAGCTGAAAGGAGCATAACAAGCTGAAATTAGCAGAAAGAAGTTAGAAAAAGCACAAAAATGTTGTAGTTAGCAGAAAGATCCTGAAAGGAGCACCGAACACCTGAAAAAAAAAAAAAAAAAACAGCTGAAAGTAGCTGAAAAAAATGTTAATTTTGCACAAGGAAACTGAAAGTAGCTGAAGCAGAACAAAACGTGAAAGGAGCAGTAAAAGGTTGTAAACAGTTCTAAAGATCTGAAAGATGTAAATAAAATGAGCTCAATTCCTTTTCTATAAGGAAAAAAAAAGTTAGAAAAGGCTAAATAGCACTTTGAGATTTTTGTTAATGAAAAGTGTGTTACAAATTAAATTCATTATTATTATTAGTATTAAATAATAAAAAAAGAAGCTAAAATTACAATTCAAGTAATAGCTTCATAAGCGTTCACACAGTTAGTCTGAAATATACGTGAGTGTTGAAACAATTTGTTAAAACACATCTCTTGTTGAGCTTCATGTTTAAGTTTGGAAGCTGCTCAACGTTTGACACTGCTTTGGCTACAAAAGTTATATCTCTTCTCTACAAACCATTTGTCTCAGCACAACGGTGGATCTGTGGATTTTCTGCAGAAATGAAGAAATCGATTCGGTCGACCTCAGCTCCTTTTCTTGAACCTGGACACAAAAAGAAAAACCAGCAGCATCAGGTTATTTCAAACAGGCTTGGTAAACAATTTATATTCTGTTTATTTGTTGCAGTCGGATCTTATTCACTGCCACAACTATAATTAATAACGTTAATATTAATAATAACTTCAGGCAATAGTACTTGTGTAAAATGTTGCACGTACAAACGTGAAGAGGGTTTGCACAGATATAAAGACTAAAAGCTGAACTGTTGCCATGGCGATGTTGGTTTTTATTCAAAGCGAGTCATACAAGTCATTTGTCTTATTTTACAGCTTCCTTCTCAGTCTTGGTCTGAATGTTTATGTTTCATTTTCAGAAATCTAAAGTCACGTCAGCTCTTTAAGCATTTTTTAAAATCACTTTCCTACCTTCTCACGAGTCCTTCCATCTTCTGTGTGTTGCTGCTCCTCCAGAACATTTCTCAAAAAGTCGTGTTTTTTTAACGTCTGAGAAAGAAGTCGAGCCCAGCTTCGGCTCTCTACGTCCTCCTTTTCATGTCCTGCAGAACTGCAGAACAAACAAAACTCGTGAGTGTTCTTTATGAAGACAGTAGTCATGTTTCCACCTCATGGCACAATCAAGAACCACTGTATCGACCTTTTCTCTCTAACCCTGTTAAAGAAACAAGTGGTCACTAATCTGGGAGTGAAAATGGATCCTTCTATGAAACTAAAACGTCGTATAAACGATTGTTAGATCCTGTTTTATTCAGTTGATGTGACTGTCTAAACTGAAGCCATACTGTCCAAAAGTAACCTTGAGACAGTAAAACGTGCATTCATAACATCCAGGCTTGTTCATCGCAATGTGCTTCTGTTTGGGATCAGTCAGAACTCCACTGCACAATTACAACTGGTTCAAAATGCTGCAGCCTGATTTTTAACTGCTACAGGCAAAACAGAGCACATTTCTCCAGTTCTGGCCTCCCTTCACTGGCTCCCAGTTCACTTTCAAATTGTATTGTATTGTATTTTACTTATGTATAAGGCTCAGAATGTCTCACTACCATCTAACATTCAAACCTATTTTGTGAAAAGGATTAGTTGCTATGATGTAAAGGGAATAGAAATGTTTGTTAAACCTCAGTATAGAACCAGTTTAAAGGGTAGGTCTACTACCATAAGAGGAATTGATCTTTGAAACGGTCTAGAGGACAATGTAAAAAAGGGGAAGTCCATACAAATATTTAAGAAAATGATTTTAACTATTTTGTTGAAGAGTTATAATTAATTTGATTCTAATTTAACAAATTATAACAGGTATTTTGATGAGACTATATACTTTTGATGAGACTGTATACTGTACTTTTGTATTACAATAAGTATACAGTATTAATGTTTGAATTGATAGTTTGAATTGTTTAAAAAGGAGCAGATATGATAAGAAATGTTTTCTTCTTCTGCTTCCTTTCATTTTATGTTTTTTATTTATTTTTCTTTCTAAAAAATTGTCATTGTTTTTAATATGAAATGAATAAATTATACAATACTTTCAAATTCATTTTAAAGTCAATTCAATTCAAAAATACTTGATTAATCTCAGAGGGAAATTCAGTGTTGCCGTAGCTCCTCATCTTGGTTTTATTCAAGAGTTGTTAGATGCTGATAGCCGATGGCTTGAAGGATCTCCTGCAGCGAAACCGAAGAATCTGGCCACAGATCCGTCCACCCAGATCCGGCGGGCCTCTCGGTCCTCCTGGGCAGCAGGACTGCCAGAATGCTGGGAATAATTCCTCCTTGAGTGATGGTCACTCCTCCCAGCAGTCTGCGGAGCTCCTCAGCACCGCGGACAGACAGCTGAAGGTGCCGGGGGAAGATCCTGGTCCTTCTGTTGTCGCAAGCCAAGTTTCCCCCCAGCCCTAGGATCTCTGTGGTCAGGTACTCGAGCACCTCCGCCAGGTTGACGGGAATTCGTCCACAGCGCCTCCTTTTCAACTCATTTGGGATTTGGGGATGTAGTTGAGGTATTTGAGCGTTTCAGATGCTAATCAGCTGCTCCTGGTTGTTAAAAAAAAAACACCTTGTTGTCATGGTTACGCATCGTAACAAATGCCCCAAAGTAAAAAAGTTCTAAAAAAATCCTTCTGTATGTTTTTTATCTCTTAACAGTTCTGGCCACTCTTATCTCGTTGATCTGCTGCAGCCATATGTCCCACAGCGGTCGGCAGACCAGATGCTTTTATTGTTTCCAGGCACTCGTTTCAAGCTCAACGGTGACAGGAACTTCTCTGTTGCAGGTCTAAAACTGTGGAATGAGTTACCGCTGCATGTCAGACAGGCTCCCTCAACCACTGTGATCAAGTCTCATTTAAAAACTCACTTTTATTCACCGACTTTTGATGCTGTGAGTTGATTTTAACTTGTCTGTTTTCTATAATGTTAGTGCAGCACGTTGTTCCGGTTCAAATCCCGGTCCGGGGACCTTTCCGGTTGGAGTTTGCATGTTCTCTCCGTGCATGCGTGGGTTTTCTCCGGGTACTCCGGTTTCCTCCCACACACCAGCAGCATGCATGTTAGGCTGATTGGTAACTCTAAATTGTCTCTAAGTGTGAGTGAGAGTGAATGGTTGTTTGTATTGTGTGTCTCTATGTGTCCCTGTGATGGACTGGAGACCTGTCCAGGGTGTCCCCCGCCTCTCGCACAGTGACTACTGGCCATGGGCACCAGTGATCCCCGCAACCCGAAAAAGAAAATAAGTGGGTAAAGATAATGGATGGATCAAAGTCGATGCTCAATAATACAGGTATAAAATCCAACACTGTTCAGTCAGGTCATCTGGACAGTTTCTTTTTTGTTTTGTTTGTGCTGAGATGTTTCGCCCTCCATCCAGAAGGCTTCATCAGTCTGAGGAAACACCAAACAAAACTGCTTCTCCCCCAACAGAACACTCTAAAGTGGAAAAAAACAGTTATGTTGGTGCTAAGATGGCCTCTGGGGCTCACCCTCTCCCTCGCCGACAGTCATGTCAAACCGATTCAAAACAGCAGATGACCTGACTGAGCGTCCAGTTAAAAAAATATCCAACACTGGTCAGTCAGGTCATCTGGTGTTTTGAACCAGTTTGACATAACTTTCGACATTGTGGTATGGCATGGTATGGTGTGCCTGGAAAACAAGAGGTGCAGAAGTAGTTTTCCTTAATCTGTTACCTGAACGCTGGTTCAACAAACTCCTCAGGTTGCTGGGACCCTTCTAACAAACTGATGCTGACTTCTTGCTGACGCAAGCTGTAGATGTTCTAAAGCACAAAGAGGAAAAACAAACAAACAATAGTTTAAACTTGGGAGTTTAAAGTGAAATCAAATGTAACAAGATGGAGTCTTTACACTCACCTGATCTGAAAGAGGACCTGTGAGCATGGACAGATGTTTGTTGTCCTCTTCTTTGAGCTTTTCTGATGCTATGAATGAAATTATGGGTCTTAAAGGACTCGACTTTGTGTCCTCCAGCAGAGAAGACTTTATCTGAGGCTCAATGTTTAAAGTTTGCTCTTTCAGTGTCTCTTGAAGGTCTAAATCTGCAGCAACACCTTCAGGCTTTAGATTATCATTGGTTATGGTTTCAGGATTAAAAATCTGACAGATGTCTGCTTTCACGTCACACGTTATTAATCCAGTTTCAGCGTTCTGACATCCACTGCTGGTATCAAACTTCGGCTTCACAGATAAAAAGCTTGTTGGGGCATCTTTTGAACTCCTCTCTGCTTCCAAAGAAAGCTGATGAGCCGCATTGTCCAGATACTGAAGAACAAAATTTAGGACTTTGTGAGAAAAATCTCAAATTCGGTCAAAACTAGAGAAATTGCATTTCCTGCAAAAAAGCAGTGTGAATGCTTAATGCAGAAGAACTTGATTAAAAAACATGCTGAAATGTAGCTGAAATAGAAGAACAATCAAAAAGTACTAGAAGAAAGCAGAAAGAACATCTATCTGCTGAAATGTGTTTAAATATGCAGAAATAAGCACAATAATTAGTAAATTAGCTTAAAAATGTTTTTTTTTTTAAATTAGGCAGAAAGAAACTTAAACTACCAGAAAGACGTAGAAAGAGCTGAAGAAAGCTAAAAAATGAGAAATTAGCTGAAAAAGTTAAAATTAGCACAAAACAGCTAAATAGTAGCTGAAATATCTGAAACTAGCAGAAATAAGCTGAAAGGAGCATAACAAGCTGAAAATTAGCATAAAGAAGTTGATTACGGTATACTGAAAAGTAGCAGGTTACCACAACAACTTGGATTTATCTGAAAACAGCGAAATTAGCTAAAAAAGCTAAAAGTTAGCTGAAAAAGTAGCACAAGCTTAAATAAATAGAAAAAAAGCAGAAAGTACACATATTTGCCTAATTAGGCTGAAAGAAGCAGAAATGAGCACAGAAGTAGAAATTATCTGCAATAAAGCAGAAATTTGCAAAAAACTGCTGAAAAGTAGCTGAATAGGCAGAAAGAAGCTTAAATTACCAGAAGTTAGTGGAGAGGATATTTTTGCTGAATTAGGCTGAAAACAGTTTAAATGAGTGCAAATATGGACTTAGCTGAAAAGGCTAAAATTAACATAAAAACAACTAAATAATAGCTGAAAAAGCAGAAAAAGCTTGAACTTGCAAAAATAAGCTGAAAGGAGCAAAACAAGCTGAAATTAGCAGAAAGACGTTAGAAGAAGCACAAAAGTGTTGTAGTTACCAGATCTGAAATAAGCACAAAACAGATGGAAAAACCACTGAAAGTAGCTTAAAATAAAGTTTGTTTGCACAAGGAAGCTGAAAGAAGCTGACGCAGAACAAAATGTGAAAGGAGCAGTAAAAGGTTGTAAACAGGTCTAAAGATTTGAAAGATGTAAAATGAGCTCAATTAATTTTCAGGTACAAAAAATGCCAGAAAAGGCTAAATATTTTAAAAAAGCTAAAGTTGCACCAATACCAAAAGTCATAGCAGGATTGTCCTGAAAGAGCTGATTTGCTGAAGTACAAGAATTGTGGAAAGAGAAAGATGCTGAAAAACGTACAGAAGAAAAATGGATCACAATTGTGTGAATGCTTCATAAACATTCACACAATAAAGACCATACAGTTGTATCAAAGGTAAAACTAATCTCCAAGTACTCAGTTTTTACCTTTACCTCCACCTGCAGCTTCATTTCAGCCACATCCTCACTTTGTACATCTGAAAGGTGAAGCGTCTCCTCCACGTCCTAACAATGAGACAGAAGCCGTATCCACAGATTTATTTACACACATGCCCGTCTGTGTTTGGGTGCGCAGACGAAACGAAGTGTATCTGAGGAGCGATTCAAGCAGCTGCTCCTGACAGTGACACATAAACAACCTGTCTCATGCAGCTTCGTTCAGCATGCAACAAAAAATCTGTCATAGGAAACAAAAGTTGTGCTCAATCTGAAAATGACCAAGTGAATACAAATAGAAAAGGACGGGATAAATAGTAGAAAAGAGTCTGATGAATGTTGAGTTTCATTCCAAATGACAATCTTTAAATTGTAAGTAATTGTGTCTTTGCTGAAACTTAAGGTAATAGTTTAAAGTAGGGCTCTGTAAAAAAAAAAAGTATAGTGAATATTACCTGTTATAAATATTTAAACTGCCCCCGTTTGAATAAAGAGTTTGATACTGACTGAACTCACTCATAAGCGGAGTCAATACAAAGTTTATTGCTATCACATTAAAAACTGTTCTATTTATAAAATGTATTATTTTATTCAAATGTTTTTGCACAAACTCTTACATTGTTTAGTTTTAATTACATTATTTTACTTGGCTTTCTATGTTTGTTGCAGACATGTATAGCACCAGCAGCAGCTTTTAGCAATGGGAAGATTTTTATTTTTTTAAGCTAAAATTAGTTAACTTAAAACATTAATGCAATCATTACAACCCCCAACCCCTCCTCTCTTCTATTTCTTTTGTTACATTGGAACCCAAAAATGGCACGCAGTTTGTTTCTTAATGGTGCTTGCCGTGAAGCAGTGTCCTCAAATTTTATTTTGAAAGGATTATTAAGTGGAAACTAACGTTGTGGGTAAAGGTGCAAACGAAAAATAAAAAATAAAATTAATAATTAAATAACTTGATTCATCGCCAAGGGATAATATTCTACAAATGCACATGTACAAAATAAATGGGTCTAAATAAGATGTGCAGATTACCATAGTTTTTGGCCTATAAGTCACAGTTTTTTTGTGTGCGCATGATTTGCATGTCCTGCGACTTAAATTTTTGGCTGAGATATACCGGTAACCGTTTTCACTCATTCTGACATTGAAAATATTGACATTTGAAACATTGTCAGCTGCTAGATGGCACTCGAGCAGTATGGCATGCCGTTGTATCATGTAATAGGTAAAAGTGGCTATTAATGACACAATCGGCTTGCCATAGCCTGTCACCATCGTCCAGCTCCGGGATCATGCCAGTAGCAAATGTCAAATCAGCTTCATTTCGTTGCACCACCTCGGCAAAATGCAGCTAAGCTGATCATCGAAGTGCATTTATTAAGTAAAAGTTCAACTAAGAAACATCTTTAAATGGTAAATGGAGCTTATTTATATACAGCAAACCCCCTACCTACGACTCCATCGACCTACGGCAACCCGGACCTACGAACGTATCATATTTAATAAAAATATGAAATTATTTAAAAAAAAAAAACAATATTTTTTTTTTGTTTTTTTTTGTTTTGTGTTTAAATGTTCTTAATTTCATGTGTACAGCACTATGTTGCAGCTGTGGTTGTTTTAAAGGCTTTATAAATATAATAATTATGATAAAAATGATCATTTCTGATCATTTTTTTCATATTGCGCAATAATTGTGCAACTTCCGGTCATAACAGGAAATGCTACAAGAAGGTCTCCAGTTTACACGGTCACAAGTTAAAGCAGAACACCGGACCATCTGCGGCAGCCATTTTCGGCAGCTGGCTTTGCCTCATATGGATTAATTACTAGCTGGAAACGGCTCTGTGAACTCTGTGGACGTCTCAGCCTGGAGCAGCAGCCGCGGATCGATCACCGATCGATCGCGCCGGACCGCCGCGCGAACACCAGCTCATGGCCTGGCTAACAGGCAGCTAGCAGAAGCTAACACAGGCCTCAGCAGCTGCCATGGTTCGCCGCGCTGCTCGGCCGACAACATCAACGCATGGCAACCTAAGATGTCGGCTTTGACCATCTCAAAGTAAGAAATTATATTTTTATTTATTCTGTACTGTTTTAATTAATTATTTTATTCTGTAATAATTTTACAGTATTGAATGTGCTGTGCTGAATAGCAATGTTTAACGTTACTGCACACTACTGTACAGTTACTGTGTGTGTTTATGGATGAATGTGTGGTGTAATGTGTTAGATAAGTGTTTGTAAATAAAGTTCTGTGCATGTTTATGGCCCAGTATGTCAGCTTGTTCAGTCTCATGCCGATAAATTTGTGTGCGGCGCTCCATTAGCGTTATTTCCGCGACGTACAAACGAAATCAGGACCTACGAACAAGACGTTATTTTCACCCCCTAGCTACGACAGAATCGAGCTGCGAACGGTCCTTAGGTCCGGAACTCGTCCTTAACTCGGGGGTTTGCTGAAGCGCTTTCCAGCCCCCTGTGAGGAGCCCCAAAGCGCTTTACAATACCAGCCATCCACCCATTCATTCAGACATTCATACACTGGTAGTGGTAGCCTGCCTTGCAAGGCGCCATCCAAACCTACCGGGAGCAACTCGGGGTTAAGTGTCTTGCCCAGGGACACAACGACACATGGTGGGCGGATGTGGGATTCGAACCTCCAACCTTCCGATCAGGGGTCGACTGCCATTACCACTACACCACGGCCGCCCCCTGTAAATAATTGTTTTAGGTGGTTATCTTGTTAAATTTCGAAGAAATGCGCAGTGCTCCTTTTTTCTGATGTCCTTCCTGTCTGTGTGCTTCCGAAGCACCAAGGCAGCAAATATTTTTGAAATGCAGCTGATTTTACCATTAAAGTGCATTTATTAATGAAAAGTTCAACTGAGACACAGCTTTCCTATAATTTCAAGCAAACAAATTGTATTATATATAGGTGTTATATAGGTGTTAATCTTGTTAAATTTTTGTTAAAGTCCTCCCTTGCACGCTCCCGCGGCCACCATTTGGCAGCCAATCGATTTTTAACACAACCTTGGCCCACATTTCCAGGTTGTCAGCGTTGACGCATAATAGATGCGACGTATACAGCGAAGCGACTTCTTTGTGTTTGTTTTTTCCACTTTATTAGACGTATTTGGACTGATGCAACTTATAAGACGGTGCGACTTGTACGGCGGAAAATACGGTAATAAAAAAATTAAAGAAGACAATTTTTAAGTTAAGTAGTGTACAGGAGTGAGATGAGCCTAACCCACTACTATTAATTAATCACTTATCACAACAAAAATATTTCATAATATTTTTATTAATATTTAAATAATTACCCACCAAATTGTATATTTACAGACAAATTTGAAGGGTGTTTTTTGCTAAAATGAGCCTTCACAGCTATGAACTTTGATGGTTCTTTTGAGCATGAATATATGATTTTTGCCAGTGTAGTTTGAAACTGATGGTAGTTTTATGGATTTTAAAATCCAGTTTACTTAAATTTGTAGAAAATTTGGTTTTATGACCCGTTTCTGCTCATACTAGCCATTAGCTTGCTAATGTGGTTAGAATTCAAATACTTGTACAGTATATATTTCTCCAAATTGAGGTTGTTTAAAGACATTTCTAACCTTTTCACATGAGCCCCACTTCAAACAGTCAGAATATCCCTTTAAACTGTACATTTATGTTTAATTTTACTTCCATTTTTGACTCGAGTCTGAGAAATAACTGGCATTTTGAATGAAACCCAAACCACAGAGGTAACCAGAGGCATGCTCTCTCGTCATGCAACCATTTGTCAGATTTACCTCTGGAACACTGCATGTTAGTGTGTCAGAGGAAGAAGAGTGATAACTCTCAGCTTCCTCATCCTCCTCTTCCTCTGAGTAAGACACCACAAAAGCCTCCTGCTTTCAGTGATAAGGGTGAATATATGATCAAAACTGGGACGGCAAACAATTTATTTAGTTTAGCAAACTGTTATGAGTGATAAAATAAATTGCACATTGTTGTTAGAACTCAGCACAGAAAATGCATTTTTAATAAACATGAAACATGATATTTATGGGCCTGAAAGTCTATTGAATGTAGTTATTTAGCTTGAATATTGCCCACCATCAAAAAAAATGCATAAATGTTTATTTCTGTCTGGTTTCAATAAAATTCTTGAAAGTAACCAATAGCTGTACATCTATAAAGCATTAACTTTATGAATCAAACCAATTCAAAATGGCCACCACAGCAAAAGATAAACAAACAACAAACCGTAGCACATAAATGGCTTCAACTCCATCAATTTAACAGATATTTAGCCTGGCCCTCGCCATTCCTGCACAGCTCCGCTCAATTCTCATTTCCCTTCACTGCTGGGTCTGGGACTTCTCCCATAGACAACGATTTCTCCGGCTGATTTTTGACCGGACCAATCAGAGAACAGAAGGGGCGGAGTTTTTGGCCCCTAACCCACGCCCCCACCTGTCCCAGCGCAGCCAGCGAGCAGCCACATGTTCTCATTCAAAGCGATGCAAAGCGATGCAGGACTGTTTTATATGTGACACGAATGTATTAAATTCCCCTTCTGGCGCTTTCTATGGCTGCCCACTGCACCACCTGGTGGTGGTTGGGTTAAATGCAGAGATGAATTTCGTCTTGTATGGGAAACATACACAGATGACAAAATGTGATATTTATTATTTTATTATTTTATTAATCCCTTATCTGGAATTTTCTTTTGTTTTTTTGCCAAAAGTCAAGTGATTGCTCCCTCCTCCTCCTCCTCCTCCTCCTCACTCTCCGCTGAGTGCAAAGAATAAGGAAATGACTGAGGTTGTCACGAGAGAATTAAACTAGGGTTTTACGTTGCTGCCCGAGTCCCTGCATATTTTCTGGTCTTCTGGTGTGCTGGACCAGCGCTACATGGTTTTATTTAATTTTTTTCAAACGTTTTATTAACATATAAACACAGAATATGCAGGCAGCGAGAGAAAATGCAACAGGAGGCGGAGCAGATGTCAAGTTCGGCAGAGCTCTGAGGAGGAGGGAGCAGAATGCTTTTCCCTGTTCAAAATTTTTCTAAGATCCAATGGTTTTGTTCCTCAGGCAGAGGCCACGCCTCCAGCAAGAATCGTTTCTCAATGGAGAAAGTCCAGACCCTAGTACGAAGCAAAGTGAAGGACAAGGGTCTGGTTTTAACCAGGCTAACAGATATTGAGCTAAAAATTGAAAAGGTAGTAGCTGAGCATCATCTCTAACATACCGGTACTCTGGGATGACAACTCGCCACATAGCCTGAGAACGTGAATACAGTAGACCCTCATTTATTGCTGGGGTTACGTTCCAGACTCCCCCGTAATAGGTGAAAATCCGAGAAGTAGGGAGGTTATATTTATTTTAGTGTTTATAAACATATTTAAAGTGCGACTAAACCCCTGTGGATCGGTAACTCCTCCTTCCAAAATCTCCCTGAAAATGGGCGTGTCGAGAGACAAGGAGGGGTGGAGGTAGAGTTGTGCTTTTGTTCACGCCTCCACCTGCAACAACCTAAAACAAATTAAACCTCTAGCCAACAACATACACCAAGCAACAACAAAGAATAAACATGTAGATGTATTTATCTATTCCACCCATTCCATCCAAAACCAAAGGCCTAAAAAAATGAAAATGAAAAGAAAAATAAAACCGCTTGTCAGGAGTGAAATGCAGCACTTCCATATAAGGTATGCACTTCTCATCTCTGCAGGGGATTGGCTCTGCTTGAACCACCTGTGTGACATCAGAGTGTACAAGACACATCAGAGTGAACAGTCCTGACCAATATGAAAATTAAGGTGCAATAACCTCTGTTCAACCCAAAGGACTACCGTAAACACAGTTTTAGACCAAATATTGCCAAATATTGCCAATTTACACAGATATGCACAATTATGTGAAAATAAACACAGCCATAGTGCTAGATAATATTTTAAACACATTCTAGGGAGTTTATCAGCTAAAAAAAGTTAATTTTGGGTTTAGTTGCACTTTAAGGCTTTATAAACCCTTCCCACACTCTTGCAATGTTCTTAATGTTCTAAACTCTCTAAATGTTTTAAAAGAGCACAGTGAAAGTGAGCAGACAGACTGATTCTACGGTTACTGAGCCAATCAGCACCTGGGGGCAGAGTGGCCATCGGAAGCACCGGGACAGTTCCCTGTGGCCTCTCAGTGATCATCAAGGGGGACTAAAGGCTTGGTTCGGATCGTGCTTGATTATTTTAAATAAACAATCCATATCGCTCACTCTGGTATCCGCCTCACAGAAGCTCCCACAGCAGAAATGGGGAAAGACAGACTACACCCCCTGTCCCCTCCTTTCTCTTTCTGAGGCTGCGTGTCTCTGCTCTGCTGTTACAGACGGCCTCAGTAAGAGAAAGGAGGGGACTCCTTGGCGATCACTGAGCGGGCCAGGCCACCGGGAAATATCCCGGTGCTCCCGATGGCCAGTCCACCCCTCAGCACAATGCTCTGGTTGGTCGCCTTCTATCAATCAGCCAATCATGTGACGATATACAATCTTACTTTGTAAACCCGTGAAATACAGCGAAATTCGAACCGTGAAGTATCGAGGGACTACTGTAATGTTATTTACAGAGCTGACCAAAAACAGTCGCAACGTTGTCCCTTATCATAAGATTGATTAACACGTTGGCATGAAGGGGTGTGGGTGATATGGATTATTTTAAGGAATGCTAAGCCCTGAAGTCTGGTTTTGTTTTTGATCAGGACTTTAACGGGCAGGTTCAACTATTCTTAGATAACAGACGATAAGAACAATCTGACATCCTTAAAGAATTCGACAACTTTACCTGATTTTGCTTGCTCAAACAACACATTTTGAAATGAGTAAATTTATTTAAAAAATATGCTTTTGAATTGTTAGTTAACAGTTGTTAAAAAAGGTGTTTGCATTAAATGATTAGAAGTGTTTTCAGATCACGTTTATTCTTGCACTGAAACAGCTGATTGGTGGGATTTTACCTGACGATGTGTGTTTTGTTACCTGGATAAAGCGTTGGCGTGCAGGTCCTTCTAGCTGCAGCGTCTCTTCAGTCAAATCAGAGACTAAAGTGATGCTGAGACGCTCAGCAGTTCTGTCTTCCTCCTTTAGCTTGTTCTGTTTCAGCACAAGACACAAGCTCAGAACATGTACTGCCTCTGTAGGCACTCAAACACCACACTTTACCCCCGATTACTTTAAGACCTCCTCCGTGTGGTTGAATTTTACCTCCAGCAGTGAGAGTTGCTCTTTGGTGTCTTCTTCCAGCTCCTCCAGCTGCTCAAGGAGCTGTGTGGCTCTGGAGAAAACCAAAAGCTTCTCTGCTCCTTCCAGGAGGTGGATCTCCTCTTTGAACCCGTTTATGTCCTGTAAGCTGCTCCGCATCGACTGAAGGCTGGCCAGGATCGTCTAAAATTGGAAAATGTTACACTTATACAGTACTGAACACCTGAGTCAGAAGGCAAATTCTCCTGAGGGCTGCGTTCTTTCACCCCTTTTATTCATTTTATATAGAAATGATAGTCGCAGCCGGTTCCCACAGCGTCACATTTTAAAGTTTGCTGATGACTTTGTCAACCTGTCTCTTCTCAGCAGTGATGACCCAGACCCCAGTCCTGTGGTCGGGGTCTTCACTGAATGGTGTCAGTCTTCCTTTTTAACGTTAAATGTTTCAACACAAAGGAGACGGTCACTGATTTTAGAAAAGACTCTGCAGTTGCAGCTCCTGTGATCATCACCGGTGAAGCTGTTGAGGTGGTGCATCAATATAAATACATGGGAACTGTTCTTGATGACAAACTGACCTTTGACCCCCATGTGAGCTCACTTTGTAAGAAGGCCCATCAGAGAATGTATTTTTATCGGAAGCTCTGTGGTTTTAATGTTGATTCTACTTTTATGAAAATATTTTAATGTTTTATCTAGAACTTTTAACCATTGCGTTCTCAGGACATCATTTTGATGCAGGTCCCAAAGGTCAAAACTGAACAGAGTAAAAAGGCTTTTAAATATTTCGCCTCTGCCACTTGGAATATTCTGCAGAAAGATTTAAAGTTATCATCTCTTGTTACGTTGGGACAATTTAAATCAATTCTAAAGGAACGAGAGATCACATCACTTGGCTCCTGTAACTGCTCTAATGTGTAATTATGTGATTTGTCCTGGATATGTATTTTGTGTACATGTATTTGGTTTAGTATTTTGGATTTGTTGTATGTTTTATGCCGCTGTCTTGGCCAGGTCACTCTTGGAAAAGAGGTTTTTAATCTCAATGAGTTATTTTTCCTGGTTAAATAAAGGATGCATACATACACACATTTATTGTCTTTTAACTTTCACCTTCATCTGTTGGTTTGATATGTTGACGTGCAAAAACAGGAACAAACTCTCGGGGATTGTCAGGATGTGCAGCAAAACTGCTCGCATAGTCCTGCAGAAATTCACTGACCTACACAAAGCGAGGTCAGTGAACAAGGCCAGGCTGATTCTGGCAGATCCTGATCACCCACTCCATGGTGAGTTCAGGTTGCTTCCATCTGGACACAAGTATCTGCTGCCCAGATGTAGAAGAACAGACTGAAAAACTCATTCATCCCTGTCGAGATCAGGCTTCTCAATGAACAATGATGATTTCTGTTCTGTCACTTTAATGGCTTGTCTAGTATGGATATTTTGTGACAGTGAAACTAATTGCCCCTTGGGGGATAATAAAGATTATTGAACTTGAACCTCTCAAAGCGGTTCGTATAGTTGCAGCTGTAAACCTAAAACCATAAAAATCAGTTCAAGATAACATTTGTTTTAACATTTTAAATATATTTTCCAGGATTTGAGTGACATCGTCAGGCTAAGTTAGGTCACGTCTTTCATAAAAGTATTTCGTGCTATTTCTGCCATGCCTACAGTGTTTATGATGGGGGATGTAAAGGTCATGGATGTTTTTCACTTACTAATGTCAAATGTTAAAAGAACCATGTGTGTGTTTGTTAAGAGTTGTTTTGTCTTTGCAATGGGGAGCCTGCAGAAGCATGAAGTCATTCACCTGATAAACTCTAAGCTGGAAAGCAGAGCTGTCTTCACCTCACTTTTGGACCATTATAAAAGACACTTCTTTATACTGCCTGTGGGCAGACCAGACCTTATGATCCGGGCGTGATGCAACATCCTGTATACCGGTTTTCAACAGCTGTTCCATCTTACAAGATTAAACCTTGGCAAAAAAGATCTTCTCCTGTGCTGTGTGGCTTATTTATTTAATGAGCTGATGATAGGATAATTAAATTATCCAGCATTTTAGTCAACAAACAAAAAAAAACTGATGTTCGGTGCTTCACCTGTCGGTTGTGAAGATGCTCTGTCGGGGTTATGTTAGTCATGTCCATTGAGGATAAAATGGACCCAATTTTTGTGACGTTCTTCTCCATAGTCTTCAAGTCCGCCTCAACATCCTCCACCAGCTGAAAGAATCAACACCAGCAACCTCCTCAGAAAATTACATCTCATCGATAAATTTAAAGTTTGTATTATGGTACATAACAAATCACTTGTTGGGGGATGCCATTTTTGTTTATCATTTGAGGTCACGCCACACGAGCAGCACACAAACTTTTAAAAATGTAGGAGCCATGTTTTTGACATTCTTACGGCAGCGGCCTGCAGGAGATGGTCCAGCGGCTCAATGATGCTGCTCTGCATTTTGTGCACTTCCTGGTAGCTCTGGTCCAGCCTCTCCTCCTGGGTGCTGACGTCGCACACGGTGGAGATCTCAGCCAACACTGACCTGAAGTCCTGGAGGGTGCGTCTGATCCCCTCAGAGTCATCCTGGATCAACTGTGGATCAAAAATTCAAGCCAGAACCATCTTCAACCACTGTTTAAGATCCGAATGTTGTGTTTTTACAATATGTCAAGGTGTGAAAACAGAGAGGAGAAATAGAAAAATCTAATAATTTAAACATTTGTCACAAATATTGTAATTAAATAAAGGCTTTTATACTAAGACCTGATAAAGTTATAGTCATTTTGGTAACGTTTTCCACAACCTCGTACAATATGTTTTTAGTTACTCACTTGTTCATGAGAAATTTTGCTAATGCTACAAAAACACACTCAGGCACGGGCAAAACAATATTGCCCTCCGCTAAAGGCAATAATGAAGCACAGAAGAAGTTTGACATAAATAGACATGAGCCAAATTTTTTTAACAAAGGTCATCAGAGACGTTTTGACTCTTGTTGTCTCACCTTCAAATATTTTGCTCGTTTGTAGAGACTTTTAGCTGCTGTGAATGAGCAGGGAGAGCTGAGCCACGTCTGGGCTTCAGTCAACCAGCAGGCAGCTCTGTGAAAAATGTCTTCAAACTCCTGCAGACAGGCGGGGATCTAAAACAGAGAAAGTATCATGAGCGTCAAGTTTTAGGTCCTGCTGCAACGTAAATGTTAGATGAAGTCATAAGAGTCTGACTTTGCTGAGGAAGACGGTGCGCTGCTCGGCCATCTGCGCTGCGTTCTGGTAGAGCTGCAGCGGTTCTGTGAGCTGGTCCATGAGCACCTGAGCTTTATCTGGATGGTCCTCTGCAAGATCCTGCACTTCACTTTCCAGAAGCATCAATCTACTGCGCCAGGAATCCAGCTCATCCCACACTCGCTGTAGAGGAAATCAACACAAGGCTCGTCACACTAAACACCACGTCTGGCATAAAACGCAGGGCTGAGTGCACAGCTAGCATGACAAGCTAGTTGTTGTGCGTGTTTACGAAGCATTTACTATTATTGTGATCCATTTTTCTTCTGTACGTTTTTGAGCATCTTTCAAGTTCCACAATTCTTGTGCTATTTCAACAAACCGTATCTCAAAACGTTCAGCTCGTTCAGGACAATCCTGCTATGACTATTGGTATTGGTGCAACTTTAGCTTTTTGAAATACCTTTTTTGCCGTTTTTTTCCTCATAGAAAATTAATTGAGCTTATTTTACATCCTTCGACTCTTTAGATCTGTTTACAACCTTTTACTGATCCTTTTATATTTTGTTCAGCTTCCTTGTGCAAATTTAAACTTTTTCAGCTACTTTCAGCCATTTTCTTCAGCTGTTTTGTGCTCCTTTCAGATTTTTCCTGCTAACTACAACATTTTTGTGCTTCTAAATTATTTCTGCTAATTTCAGCTTGTTATGCACCTTTCAGATAATTTCTTTATGTTTCACCTTTTTCTGCTATTTCTGACACAAACAAACAGAACGACGTACACAAAAAGTAAACACACCTTGAGGACAGCTTGAGCTTCGCTGAGTGTTGAACTTCTCTGATCCAGTAAAGTTTTCACTCTCTCCAGGCCAGAACCGAGACCTTTCACTCTACCAGCCAGTTTCCTAACTGGGTTGTTCCTCTCCAAGAGCTGCAGGAAGAAAGACACAAACATTTACCAAAACAAGATGTTGTAGTGTTAATGTTCCAACAAGCAGTTTATCTTCACCATTTCTTCTGCTTTCTGTAGAGACTGTTTAACTTCGTCTATCTGCCTTCCACAGTCAGCAGGAACTGCAGCGCATCGGCTCTGTACGCTGCCTGTGATCGACTTCAGCTTGTTCTTCAGGGAGTACAAATGTTGTTGGAGCTCCTTTCAGGGAAGAAACACATAAAAAGAGAAATGAGTAAACTGACTGAAACTAAGAATCAGGGTCACAAATTCAGCTCTGATACTTAGAAAATATGATCAATCAATTGGGTCAAATTCATAAAACACATATAAAAAAGTTGGAATCCCATGTAAAATGTAAATAAACAGAATGCATTGACTTATAAAGCTTAGACATTTTTTTTTAATCACAGCTGAATGCTGAAACAAACTGTATCAGTGTCTGAAAAGTAAAAATTATAAAATTAACAAAGGCAAATATGAACGTTATGGCAGCAAAACATCTAATGAAGACAATAAGACGTTTATAAGCTAAGTGATCAGATTAATGGTAAATGGAGCTTATTTATATAGCGCTTTCCAGCCCCCTGTGAGGAGCCCCAAAGCGCTTTACAATACCAACCATCCACCCATTCATTCACACATTCATACACCGGTAGTGGTAGCCTGCCTTGCAAGGCGCCATCCAGACCTACCGGGAGCAACTCGGGGTTAAGTGTCTTGCCCAGGGACACAACGACACATGGTGGGCGGATGCGGGATTCGAACCTGCAACCTTCCGATCGGGGGTCGACTGCCATTACCACTGTGCCACGGCCGCCCCATTAAGATTAAGAAAAGGCTGGAGGAATATTTTGCAGCAAATTACATTAACTGGTAACAGAACAGAAAGAGGAGCGCTGAGTCTCTCAGGAGTAAAGATGGGCAGAGATGCTAGTTTTTCTGGTCAAAGCTCATAAAGTGGAAAACTGTTCTGTGATCAGATTAATTAAAGAATGAAATTATTTTAGGAAAACCACAGATGTCACATCTTCCATAATAAAAAGGGGAGAGAACGCCCAGCCGGTTATCACATTAGTTCAAAAGCTGGCCTTGCTGAGCCGAAGTGGAAGAAGTAAAGATGATGGATGGATGCAGATAATGTTTCACATATCCAATGATACAGTTTTATTATCCCTCACCAACTAAATCTGCTTCTCCAAATGATTTGAACAGTTCCTAAGCTTGTGAGGTATTAAAATAAAAAAGAGCTGACCTGTGCTTTGTTTGGATCTGAACACACTTCCAGCTCTGGCCAAATACCAAACAGGTGCTTCTCCACGTCTTCTAGGTCTTCCTGGATTTGCTCTCGTTCCCTCTCCTCTGTCTGGGCTGCAGCCAAACGCAGCAGGTTTCTCTCTTTCAAGCTGAAATGAACAAAACAAAAACAAAACTTTTAAACATCTTTCATACAACAAAATAATTATTTTTGCGCTGATGTAAAACAAATAATCCCACCTCCTCACGCTCTCCTGGAGCTTCACTAATGTTTTACCGATGGGTTCGGGGCTGATGGGTTTGTGGGGAGCTGACAAGTTCAGAGTGTGTTCCAACCGATGCTGCAGGGACAACAAGGCCTGCTGTTCCTGCTCCAGACCTGCTCGCTGCAGCTCAGCCCGAGAAAGAAGCTCCCGGGGTTCCTCTTGAGAGACACTGGAGGAGTCTGAAACCTCAGCCTGAAGGCTAGCCACGCGGCTGCAACACTGTTCCAACTAAAGAAATAAGATTTCATCAACATTAATCAGATAGTACCGTATTTTTCAGACTATAAGGCGCACTTAAAATCCTTTAATTTTCTCAAAAATCAACAAAAAGTCTTATAATCAGGTGCACCTTATGAATTAATTCTGGCTGTGCTTAGTGACCTCGAACTGATTGTATGTTGTTGTGAATGAGCTGAATAAAGTTTGACTTATCTGACTGTTTTCTTTTGTTTAATGCGCCTTATAATCCACCTTACATATGAAAACAGACCTGTTCAATGATATTGCGCCTTATAGCCCGAAAAATACGGTACTGCGGCAGGTACTCCATTTAAGTCTTAAAATGCTAAAGAAGTCTGGCGATCTGGCTTACATCTGAGAAAATTAATGAAATCTGTGACTTTTTAAAAATATTATTAGCTTGTTTGCGTTCCGTTATAACCAAAAGGAGTAATGGATTAATGGATGGTAGCACTCACACTCGTAGTGACGTCCTTCCATTCCTCGCCCTTCTGCTCTGTGTGCATCATCAGGAGGCCCACGGCTCGTCGTAATGACGCCCAGCGCCTCCAGAGGGCACCCAGCTCACCATCCCTTCGAACCCTGCAACCCTGCACTGGGCATCCAACCCCCAGGTCTTCTGTCTGCCTCATGAAACTGTGAAGATCTTCCATCAAAAGCTTTAAAAATAAACAAAAGTCAAGTTAAACCTAAATCCAAACCACTTATTTGCAATTCTGTTTTATTTACAAAGGCTATTTTACAGTTACATGTCGGTTAGGTAAGGAATATGACACTTGTTAACATGCTAAATGCTATAACACAGGGGTGCCCAATACGGCGATCACAATCTACTGGTAGATTGCGAAGGTAATATCAGTAGATCCACGGCAAAATAGATGCCAGACCTTTTTTAAAAATTATTATTTTAATTTTAATTTGTTTTAAATACCGTAGATGTCAGCCGATCAATCCATCTTTACTTTGCGAATCGTCAGTTGACTGACATACGGTTAACCAATCAGAGGCTGCTCTTTTCTGAAACGTAGATCACCAAAGCATGCGCAAACAATGGCACCCATGATTGACACACAGCGCAGACAATCAGAAGCCGGATTTTTTATGACGCATAGGTCACCACGCATGTGCATTCAACCGCGCAAACAAACAAAAAAAACAACAACAAAAACGAGCTGACTAGTAATAGCCTCTGGTTTACTAAACTCAAGAAAGTGTAAAATGAGTTGGGGAGCTGGATCAAGAAGCAAAAAAAAAAAAACTAAAATTTCCGTACGGAATGGGGGGGAGGACTTATTTTTATTTCACAATTTGAAGTGTGTTTCACCAGAGCGACATTTTCAGACTATTCATAAAAACTACGGCGCTGACTTCCTTCTGAAAAGCGAGCTGAGAAAGAAAACTGTGAAGGAACTAAAATCCCAGTTATCCAGACAGCAGTCACTTTTCTTAAAGCAGCGAAGTATCAGTCCAGGTGAGTCACTTTAATAATTGTTAAGCACAAGAAGTCTTTTCCAGACAGAGATGGTAAAAGGCATTCGTTGAAGCAGCTGACTCGTTGTTCAGAGACTTTAAAAACAAACCAGAAATATCACCTGCCAACAAATCTCTCAGGTATCAAGAAATACGGTTACAGTTAAAAGCAGCTGCTGTCGGGGCTGAATTTTCACTTCTCAGGTTATTTTTCAAACATTAAGTTATTCTTGTTGCTTTCTGTTCCTTTGCGTGAAGAACAAAAGTTATTGCTGGGTTTGGTTTTATTATTTTGTACGTGGACAGTAAAAATATACTGTATTGTCACTTTAAAAAAAATAAACAAACGTTTGGGTTTTGTTATTTATGTTGCATTCACAGCGAGCTGGGATTTATTAATTCATTCAAACTTTATTTATCCAAGTTAGTCTCATTGTGTCACAGGACTCGTTTACAAAAGAGACCTGACAAAATATAAAGTACAGACAACAATAAACTACAGTAAAATGCAATTAAAATAAAAGTAGTATTATAAAACAATAAATCAAGGTGCCATTTAAAACATGGCAAAATACTAAAAACAAAAACATAAAACATAAAAAGCATACTTAATATGTTTATAAATAAGTACCGGTATACGTTTTGTACTTTTATAGTAGGCAGATCACTTGGACTTGGTCAATTTAAAAGTAGCTCGCATGTTGAAAAAGTGTGGGCACCCCTGCTATAAACCAACAAAATCTTTAATTTTGATGCTAAATGTTGAATACAATGGGATTTTTGTATCGTGTTTAGTGCAATTATTTGCTAGCTAATAAAAACAAACTGGGACAACTAAAATTGGCTCCATTTGCAGATACTTTATAAAAACATGGGAGAAATTTTAGCTCTGACCTCATGATGGCAAGGCTAAAATGAGCGAACAGTAAACGTCAAAAATTAAACAAAAATCTTTTTTTTTTAAAGCAAACGGTTGTATGAAACACACTCAATGTACATCTAGTCATTTTAAACATTTTCTTTGTAAAAGCAAACACTTATTACCAAAACGTGTCATAAAATGTGTTCATGCAACAGAAATACTGCGTTCTACCAACCTTCGCTCTCTTCTGGAGGGAAATACATTCATCATATGATGTCACAGGTTCTGCAGCCAGTTCTGAAAGTCTGCTGTCAAACTCTGAAACTCGCCGCTGTACCTCTTCACGACTCTGCTTTCTTATTTCACACCTGTAAGATCACATGATATTAATAATACGTAAACACAGTACTACAACCAAGGTGTTTGTGGATATTTCTAGTGATAAAAAATAACCCAGTACCTCTGTAAACACTGTAGTCTGAGATGAGCCTGAGCCTTCAGTACAGCTCTTCCAACCAGCAATGGGCCGAGGATGCTGGAATGGAGAAGTTTGGTCTCTGGTTGAAAGATGCAGCTCTGCTGGGGCAGACGCTCCACCAGGTGACAAACGTGAGCTTGAAATTCTTTGTCAAGAGCTTTTAAAGCTTGCCGAGTCCGCTTTTGTTCTTCAGCGCAATCCAAAAACTCTCCAGGAGCCGACAGGACGGTTGCTTCTGCATTATGAAGAAAGATTACTGCTTCCTGAGCTGCCTGTTGATAATCTTTTAAGGACTCTCTGGCCTCAGACAGACAGACCTGTTGGATACATGTTGATCAAAATCATTATTCAAAAGGATCTGTGTAAAACATTAAAAACTACAGAAATGGCACGTTCTACAAAGATGCAGTGGGTGCTAAACGATTGCTGAAAGTTGCTACAGAAGATAAAAGTGAGTTAACACCAGAACAACCAGAACACTAATAGCTAAAGTGGCAAAATGAAATCTAAAAGTAGCAAAAAGCTAGCTAAAAGCTGCAGAAGGCTATCAAAAAGATAAAGTCAGCAAAAGGCTAGCAAAAGTAACAAGTTACTAAAAGTGCAAAACGACTAGGAAAACTTAAGCTAAAAGTGGCGAAAAGCTAGCCAACAACAGCAAAAGCTTAGCCAGAAATGAAAAGTATAAAATGGCTACCTAAAAGCTAAATGTAGCAAAAGCAAACTAAAAATCAAGAGAAGTAGAAAATTACCTAAAAGTTGCAAAAGGTTAGCTAAAAGCAACAGAAGGCTAGCTAAAAATATAAAAAGGCTAGCTAAAAGCTAAGGGCTGCAGAAGGCTCTCAAAAATATTAAGGCAGCAACCAAAAGTAGCAAAAACTTTTCTAAAAGTACAAAATGACTAGAAAAATTTTAGAAGAAAAAAGGGGCTAAAAGTAACAAAAAGCTAGCCAATAATATAGCAAAAACCTAGCTAGAAATAAAAAGTATCAAATGACTAGCTAAAAGCTAAATGTAACAAAAAGTTGAGTTAAAAGTTCAAAGAAGCAGAAAGCTATCTAAAAAAGCTAAAGTAAAGGTTAGCAAATACCGCAAAATGCTAGCAAAAAGCTAAATGTCGCAAAAGGTTAGTTTAAAACTAAAAGCAGAAAGCTACTTAAAAGTAGCAAAAGTTTAGCTAAAAGCAACAGGCTAGCTCAATGTAACAAAAGGCCAACAAAAGCAGCAAAATGCTCTCTAGAAGTTATAGCAAAAACCTAATAAGCTAAAATTAGGAAAATGTTAGCCAATAACAGCAAAAGGCTAGCTAGAAGTTGAAAGTAGTAAAAAGTTGGCTAAATGCTAAAGGTAGCAGAAACTAAAAGTAGAAAAAAAGATTAATATGGAGCCAGTATGATGAAGCAGGTTTCAGAGAATGTTCTTGAAGGAAGATGTAAAAAATGTATTTCAATCAACAAAATACTGGTAACTGAAGTGAACTGTTTTGAAAAATCTAAAATGCTGAATCAGCATTTCCACATTAATAGGAGCTTACCATCAGTGAGTTGCATTCTTGCATGGCTGCATCTCTGAGAGAATACAGGTCCTTGAATTTCCCCATGTCAACATTTTCTCTCTCTGCCAGACCTTCCAACACTCTCATCCCAGACTCTACATTTCTATAAATAACCCAGTATTTTTGCAGCTCAATGTCTATGGCCCTCTCATCAGGACCGACTGGTTTCGCTCCCTCCAGTCCCAGTCTTATTTTCTGTAACAGATCTGTTAAAGCAGGAAGCTCAGAGTCACACTGCAGATAAGGCAGAAATTTAGCCTCCAGGTGTTTGAGCTCGTCGGTAACAGAACGTTCCCAGGAGGTCAAAGTTTTCAGCGTGCGGTGAATCTTTTCTGTTTCTGAATGCAGCTCAGATGGGTGTAGCTCCGGAGCTATGGCCTCCAGTTGATCTGCTGCTGCTTTGCAATGTGTCTCGACCAAAGGAAGTTCAACTAGGAGTGTGTGGCACAATCTCAAGCGCTCATTTAGATTTACTGCTTGGTTTTTAACATCCTGGATTTGGCTTTTGGCGACATCCATAGATCCCTCCAGTTGTCCTCTCAGGTACAAATATTTGTCTTGTTCAAATATTTTTATACTGAGAACTTTGCACTTCTCTTGCAGGTTACCAATTGAAAAAAGCATAGCGTTGCGCTTGTCCTGCTGGCAGTACTGAAGCTCTTGGACTTGGCACTGATGCTCCATTAAGTTGCGCTTTAAGTTCGCAATTATAGACCACGTCTCTTGTGTGAAAGGGAACTTCTGTTGCTCCAAATCAGCAGCAATTTCCTTTAAGTTATCCTGTATAGTAGACAATTCCTCATCTGAACATGTCTGCTGATGTATCAGCTCCTCTAACCCCCTAATGGTTGCATTCTCATGAGCTAGAAGTCCATCTAACTCTGTCCAAAGGCCTGAAAGCCTGGTGGCTAGGAAGCGGCCCTCTCCTGGACTTAACTCCATGGAGATTTTTGTGCAACTTTCAGACAAAGTGTCCAGCAGTTTTAGTTGTTTCTCCAGTTCCACTGTGGCTAATCTGTGAGTGATCAGCTCATGCTCAAAGTTACTGATGCACGTTTTTGAAATGCTTTCAGTATGCGTGCAGGGGTCTCTGTTAGCATTGAATCCTGATACCCAGACGTCTAAGCTAGCAAGCGCACTTAAAAGTTCCTCCCTTTCACTAAGACTCGTCTTCATGGAGTCAAGAACTTGATCCAAGCTGTCAGCAATGGTTTCATACAAGTCTTCCACAGTCTTCAACACTTCACCGTCTTCATTTTCCACGTTAGCAGCTTCGCCTTTCATCTCTTCAACTTGTAGTCTCATCTCTCTCCGCCTAGACAAAATATCGGTCTGAAACTTCCTCATTTCGGCAATCTGAACACGAGCCTCCTCAGGAAAAAGAGCCAACTTTTGCCCAGTGGAAATATGGTTTTCCGCCTGCTTCGCCCATATGATTAGGTCGCGTAGCTGTTTGTTGATCTTAATTAAATAATTGCTCCCACAGCCTTGTGTCCAGGCATCAAGTTTCTCCTTAGAGACGTTGAGCAAGGATCCTAGTTCCTGCAGATTATGTTCAATCTCATCCTTTTCTTTCTGACCCAAAGAGAAATTGACCAGGGCATCTGACCGGGACTGTAAGCTTAAGTAGAGCTGGTTGTACAGTTTTAGATCTGTGGTCAGGCAGACTAACTCTAAAGAACTTAAGCCGTCAGTTTCAAGTTCTAGAAAAGCTTCCAGTTTGTCTTGAAGCTGCTTCGCCTCTTCTAAAACGAGCGAAGATTGAGATTTAGAGCATGACGCCAGCTGAAAGGCTCTTTTGATACTTCCTTTCAGAAGCCTCCACTGGTCCTGGAGATCCCCGAGCTGAGCATGGAGAGCGCCTGAACTTTCAGCATCGCTCAGGTGGACGGACAGTTTGCTGCCTAAGCTGAGCAAATGATCCATCATTGACTTCTTTTGCTCTATGGTCTGAAGCAAAGCATGAAGCTTTGCAGCTTGAAGGCCACTGCCTCCCCAAGAGTTTCTGGAAAAACATAACATATTACCACATGTCAAGGAAAAAATACTACCGGTAATCAAGTAATGATTTTAAACATCTTAAAAATTAAAAATGACTCACAAGCTTGTTTTTTCCTTCTCTTCTGTCAAAACTTCAAGAAAAGCTTTGGTGATCTTCATCTGGAAGTGATACTGTCTGACCTGATCCAGCTGTGCTGATTTGACCTGCACTGTGGCGACAGCGTCCAGCAGAGCGCCACTCCACTGTCTCTCAGCCCGTTTTGGATCATGTGGCTCTGAAACTATTGTGCTGGTTTTCATGGCAGCCACTAGCTCCTGAACATAACGCTCACACTCCTGTGGCAGACAGATCGAAACATTTTGAAAATCATCGTTTTAGTTTAGTTTATACTGAATCTTAAGGACAATCGTAAAAAGTAAGTAGAACACTGTGAAGAATGTTAAAATTTTAGGTGGCTTAGAACTTTAATGTTGTGTTTTTAAAGGTCAATAATTGGGTACACAAGTTGTCCAGTTTCATTAAACAGGGTCAAAAATATACATAAAAGTTCAAATATACATACATTTCTCTAAATCTTTTAATAAACAGAGCTGAAGGTTTTACTTTGACCTCACTTGATGAGACCAAAGCCCATTAACTTCTTGTTGATCATCATGAGTGGCTGTAGCTGGTAGTTTGTCTTTGCCTACATTAAGAGGATTTGATTGACAGCATTCATTGGACTGACCACTACTTATGTCATTGGTAGATAAAAGGAAATTAGTTACAGTTAGGGATGTCCGATAATATCGGCCTAACGAATACACAGGCGGGGGCCTGTGTATTTGTCGCTGTTGACCCCGGGGGGGGGTCATTGTGTGTGGTCCCTGGTGGGGTTCGTCTGGTTCTTCCACTTGGTCGGATCTGGGGAGTGGACGAGTGGCTCGTCCTGTTCGGGTGGTCCTGGGGACTCTGGGCTCGGGGTCCTTCCTGGGGTCTTGGGCTTTGATCGCCCCTTCGTCTGTCTCGGGCTTTGGGGGGACGGGTCTCTGATGCTTCACAGTTGCTACTAAATGTTCTATTGGAGGAACCTCATTCACTTATGCATGCTCACAACCACACACAAATGGATGCAGGGATGTATAGTAGATGTATGTAGATGGGTATATAAATGAATATAAATATATATGTATGTATATTGTATATATATTTGTAGGTATGGGTATGTGTATTTATAGAAATATTTGCAAGGTCATGAATATTATCAGTCTTTATGCTTGTATGTTTCGTTGTTGTGTTCTGTCATGTGCTTTGCAGGATTGTGGACGGAGGTTTGGTGTGTTTGCCTTGTGCTCTTTCTGTGGACAATTGTTGTTTTGTTGTCTCACTTTCTCTTTTCTTTCTTTCTCTCTATTTAAAAAAAAAATACATATTGGAGTGAGAAGATGGCTATAAGGTGTGAAGGAAGGCCATCTATAAATGGAAAAAAAAAAAAAATATCGGCCTACCGATATTATCGGACCAATATTGGCATAAAAATGTAAAATCTCTACATATCGGTATCGGTTTCTCTTCCGATAACAAAAGCCCGATAAAATAACACCTGGGTTTGGCAACAACGCTTGGGGTCCAGAGACGTTTACCGGCGCTCGATTGAGACATCATCAAACTGCACTGTGAGGCATAACAACAGTGGCTAGCCCACTCTTGCTAACAGGTTTACACTCCGTTCTAGATTATGTCCATGGTTTGGAATTATTTCAAAGTGTTGCCTTTGGGTGCTAAACTTGCTATTTGCAATGACTGCAACGCGTTGGTTATGCGCGGAGGAACCAAGACGTCTTCTTTTAATACCTCCAATTTAATCTCACATCTTAAGAAGAATCACTCCGAGGTACACGCAGCATTTCTAAAGCAAAACGAGGAAAAGAAGCAACGCGGACAGGCTGCATCGAAAAAAACTGTCCAGCTATCGCTTAATGAGTCCACTTGGAACAAACAAAAATACAATAAGGACCACCCTCGAGCAAAAGCTATAAATCAGAAAATCAATGAGTGCATCGCGCTAGATAACCAGCCATTTTCGATCGTGCAAGATGCCGGATTCACCAAACTTGTGGAGTTCCTCGAACCACGCTTTGCCATGCCCATGCCCAATGTTATTGTTGCCAGCCACATTTTATTTAACAATGAAAAATTATAGTAGGCTGTACATTTTACTTGTTATTTTAGTTGACATTACATGTTCCAAGCACTTTTACAGCTACAATGTTTAATTTTATTTGTTAAGTCAAATTTGTCCTAGCTATAGTGGGTATTGTCAGGATTATCTCAGGGAGAGCATGATCCAACCTATTGTTTAAGAATTAAAAAAAATATATATATGGCAGTTTTTCCATAACTTCAGTTGAAATGGTTCTTATTTTCTACAGACTGTTTGCCTATGGAATGTATCCAGTGGGGCAACACAATAAAGCAGACAAAATGTCCCTGACAGGAGATATATAATTTCACCTTAATATCGGTTTGTAATATCGGTTAATATCGTAATCGGAAATTAAGTGTTAAACAATATCGGCATATCGAATATCGGCAAAAAAGTCAATGTCGAGCATCTCTAATGCAAACCTAGGTAAGCCAAATCCCTGGGAACAACTTCAGTCATGACGACCAAATATCTATGATTAGATATTTTCACAGAGAGCATACAAATTATCATCACAGCCTATTTTCTTACTTGGAGGTGTGCAGATTGTGCTCAAAATGAGAACTATAATTATGAGTCAACCAAACACCACATGCTGGTTTTCATTTAGAATGACTTCAAATAAATATAAAGTGGAGAATATATCCACGAGACAAGTTTCAGAAGGTAATGACCCATGTTCCTACAGTCAGCTTTTTGAAGCTAGAGGTCAAACTACCATGGTCAATCAATCTATTTTGCACCCAAACTTCTGATACATTTCCTGACATTGGAAGGTTCTCAGCAGTATCTACTTGTCAAAAACAAAGCTCTCCAGATGGGGGAAAAAAAAAACTTTAAGTGCAAATAACATTTGGACAATATTTGTTTGAGATGCACTGTTGTTTTATTCTTTAGCAAAGTTTATTGCTGACCACCACTGGGTTAATGGAATACTGTTGAGTTATCTTCTGAAGAGCTACCATTATACAAGCAGAGCACCCCGCCCTGTCAAGAGATAGTGCCCTGCCTAGCGTGACAGGCTTTAGTTATTTAATTTTTACACTTTGCAAACTAATTAAGTTTTATTCTGATTTGCAGGAGAGTCAACAATAAAGTGCATGTTGCTTATGTGTACAATAGATTCCTTTTGTAATGTTTAGTATTTCATTTAGCAGATATTGTACAACCTTTTGACTCAGTCATGAGTGAACAGTGTGGCCACTGGAGCTTCATCCACATTATTTATTTTTATTTTATTTATTTATTTCGAACAGACAGAAAAGACAATCAAGAAAGAAAAAGAAAGAAAATAGGACAACACAACTAAAAAAATAAAAGTTAATACAAATAATTATGCCCTAAGTGACATGCAAATTTTATGTGTTCTGTTCGAAAAGGAGCAGGTAGAAGATGCAACATCTTATAGTGTCCTGCCCCTTTCATACTCATCAATTTATAATCAATTAACTGTCAAAAAACCAAAATGATACAACTTGTGTCCACATTACATGATATTTAAAGATAAACAAGTACTGTATCTAAACACTATTTATATCATCAATTGCATCATCAATATCATCAATTACAAACTTGACGCAGTAGTAATTCCTTTTTGGTTACTTGAACAAGAAAAAAACAATATAGTTGCTTTGTTTTAAAGTGGGTGTTAAGCCATCAAAGGCGAAGTGCTCTGAAAAGAAACTGGAGAATAGGTCAAACAAAAAGCATACATGTATTGAGGTATTCAACACTTACGCAGAAGGGTTGCTTTTTGGCCTTTGTAATTAGGGATGGACTACTGTTTTCTGCCATTTCTACTCAAATTGTTTTCTCCCTGAGGCAATGTGTGAACAGTGGTTGTTCAGTGCACAACCACTCCCCTCCCCCACCACCCCACACACACACACCAAACTTGCTTTCCTTGCAGCAGTCACCAAACTTTTACATAGGGAAACTATAATCGAGGAGTTATTAAGCAGAGGTTGGCCCCGCGTTAATGCTGATGCTAATGGATTTCTACAGTTCAGAAGCACAGCGACATCCCTGTGGTATTGATTCAAATGGGAATCAGCAACAGGAGGGGAAATACTCTTAGAAGAAAGGGAGTGAATGAGGTAAAGAGAATGGTGGCGGGAACTCAGGAGGTTGAAAAGTTGAAAGCCAGACTGACTGGAAGGATATCAGCTGATCTGACACTTTAGCCTAAAACTGTGTTGAAAGAATGAAGCAAACCTTAATAGATAAATGGTACACCACTGTCGCCCATTGCCGAGTGATTTGCATAATGAAGGTTTGAAACAAAGTACTATGTGTTGTCATCATTTATGTTCCCATGCATTGACAAAATTAGTTCTCTACATTTAACCCATCACACCTGAGATATACCCAGTTGGAACAATGGGCAGCTATGTAAGAACCCAGTGAGCAATTAGGGATCGAATGTCTTGCTCAAGGTCACCACAGCATGTGGGCATGGCGGGGAGTTGAGCCTGTGACTTTCTGGTACCAAGTTGGCTGCCCTACCTCGGCACTATCTTGGCCCCTTGCGGTTTTCAAGTTTTTCTGGAATGGAATTGAACAGGGAATGCAACAAAACAAATAATTTGGTGCAAGACATTCAAGTGGGTAGGAGTTATACTGTGTCGAAGAACAGAGGAAGTTCTTTTTTTTATTGTCTTGTCTTAAAGAGGGACAGACCTTGTTGAGTAGGGGGAGCAATTTTATCCACCCCTGGGCGCAATCTTTGAAAGGAACCTTTCTTACACCTAGATGCAGCCATGCAAGAAAATGGAAGTTTATAGCTTATCATTATTAAATGATCAAGCTCAAAGCATGGGGAGGCAAAGTTTGTAGGGCTGCCATCAATCAGAGAGAAGGTTGCTGAAACGAATCCTGGCTGGGGAGCCTTTCTGGGTGAAGTTTGCATGTTCTCTCCATGCATGTGGGTTTTCTCCGGGTACCCCGGTTTCCTCCCACAGAACAAAAACATGGGGAGCCTGACATGCATGTCAGGCTGATTGGTAACTCTAAATTGCCCCTGGTGTGTGAGAAAGTGAATGGTTGTTTCTCTCGTTTGTCTATGTGCATCCGTGTGATGGACTGGATACCTGCCCAGGGTGTACCCCGTCTCTTGTGATAGCTGGACATGGGCAACAGTGACCCCTGCAACCCAAAAAGGAGGAGGCCAGTGGTGTAGTCTATACAATATGCAAGTGTACCCTGCTTCTCGCACAGTGATAGCTAGATATGGGCACCAGTGACTACAGCAACCCAAAAAGGAAGAAGCGGGTAAAGATAATGGATGGATGGATATTCAAGTGGCTAGCAGTTATACTGTGTAGAAGAACAGTGGCAGTTTTATTTGAATTCATTTTTTTAGATATCCGAGAGAGGGACAGATCTTGTTGAGTAGGGAGAGCAATGTTATCCACCACCAGGCGCATATTTTGAAAGGAGCTTTTCTTGTGCCTAGATGTAGCCACACATGAAAATAGACATTGATGCAGTGTTTCCCCTACATTACTTGCCTTCGCAGTGCGCTCATGTGTTCTATGATTTTTGTCAACGAGGGGCAGGGAGGTAGTCGGTGGAGACCAAGACATGTCTGTGTTTGTACCAACAGTTTTTGAGCAGATGTGGGGTTGGGGCACGGCTCAGCGAGAGGGCAGTGGAACGCTACATAGGTTTTTGGCTAGCACATCTGTATTGCGCGCTGCTAGCTTAGTGCTACGTCAGTGCTGGCAGTTGTTGACGGAGGTGGTTGGTTTGGTAGGCAACGTGCTCAGTTCTGTTGACAGGCTGGTGCGCCCTGCCTGTATAATGGTTGGGGAAACACTGACACCTTGTTAATTTTTCAAATGATCATGATCAAACCATGCACGGATGGATGGACGGAAAGTCTAGACTACATAAAATTAAACAACCAGCATTCCTCAAAGGGATGCTTGCCAACAGCTGTCTTTCATAACAGAGTAGTAAACTTAAATCATCTTGTGTTGAGGAATGATCGAGTTATAGGCAATGTGGTCAAACCTTGAAAATAACATTATGCAGTCTTGTGTGATATTTATCTGAGCTTTATGTCTTTTTAAATTGCACCATTAAAGTCATTTTAGTCTTTGTTCAAGCGGCTTAGCTATTGCGGTAATCCTGACTGCAAAAGGTAATCAGTTGAAGATTGCGTAATGCGCATTTCAATCAAATTTGTCAGCAGGTTTACAAGACATTTTGCTTGCAGTCAAACACACCTGCCTGAAATGTAACAGCAAAGGAAAACTGAATGAAAGTTAAAATCGCTACAACATAGACCAAGAAAATAACCATCCCACTAGCGCTCATTCTGCAAAATCCAAGTTTTTTAAAACAATATATGATTAAATAGTCCTCCAAATACAGTATGCAAAGATGTTTCAGAATATCTGTTTTTGTTTTGCCTCATTAACACTAATCCCAAACAAGAGGTGTTAGCACAGCATTTGCCACACTACCTGCCATGTTTGATAATCGGCTGATAGTGATTCAGCACTCTACCTGCTGCTTCATGTGCCATATGTGTCCAATTACAGTGGGTTCCCCCATCCCTGCCACTGTGCAGCTTCCTGCGTTAGATTTGACAGAAGCCATTTAGTAACTTCAATGTGTAAATTAGTTTAAGCTTTACCTCAGCTAGTTATAGCTTTATTTGATCTATGTGGACATAATCATTATAGTTATGCCTCTTCATTATACCTGATATGCGTTAAAGTCAAAGTTCAAGATTTTCAATAGTGGGGCAACCTACAATGGTTATGGGCATTGGCTTTGGACACACTGAAGTGTCCCAGGGCAAGACACTGAACTACTCATTGCCGCTGATGTGTGTCCCAACAGTGCATTATTGTGATAAGACACTGATTATTCTCTGTAGTAGAGTACAGTGTGAATGGGTAAATGAGGCACAGATTGTAGTGTAGCCAAAGCACTTTGAGTATCTTCATAAGATAGAAAGGTGCCATACAAGTACAGTTAATTTATCTTTTATGAAGAAATACAATCTTAACTTATTTTAGATAACTAAACTCTTTCTCACTGTAATGGACTTGCGACCTGTCCAGAGTGTACCCCACCTCTCGCACAGTGATGGGCAACAGCCACCCTCGTGACCCAAATAGCAAAGAAGCGGGTAAAGATAATTGATGGATGGAAACTCTTTCTCCAGATTAAAATTGCCAGAGTCCCACATAAATCAATCAATCAATCAATCAATCAATCAATCTATCTATCTATCTATCTATCTATCTATCTATCTATCTATCTATCTATCTATCTATCTATCTATCTATCTATCTATCTATCTATCTATCTATCTATCTATCTATCTATCTATCTATCTATCTATCTATCTATCTATCTATCTATCTATCTATCTATCTATCTATCTATCTATCTATCTATCTATCTATCTATCTATCTGTCTGTCTGTCTGTCTGTCTGTCTGTCTGTCTGTCTGTCTGTCTGTCTGTCTGTCTGTCTGTCTGTCTGTCTGTCTGTCTGTCTGTCTGTCTGTCTGTCTGTCTGTCTGTCTGTCTGTCTGTCTGTCTGTCTGTCTATCTATCTATCTATCTATCTATCTATCTATCTATCTATCTATCTATCTATCTATCTATCTATCTATCTATCTATCTATCTATCTATCTATCTATCTATCTATCTATCTATCTATCTATCTATCTATCTATCTATCTATCTATCTATCTATCTATCTATCATCTATCTATATATATATATATATATATATATATATATATACAGGTAGTCCCCGATTTACGAGCGAGATCCGTTACAACGAGGCGCTCGTAAACCGGAAATCTCGTAATTTGGAACGGCCGCCATTTCGCTCGTAAATCCGGAAATCCGCTCGTAAATTGGAACGGTTTTCGCTAGCGCACCTAAAAACACTCTATTTTCATCTAAAAACTACTTTTGAGTGCATAAAAATGATCGGAAACGTGTGTTTATATGCTTAACTTGCTAACTGAAGTGAAAAAACACATGAAAACTCAGTATTTTTTTCGTTTTTTCCAAAAATGTGCAGCTCGTAAGTCTGGAACCTCGCAGATCAGAGCGCTCGTAAATCGGGGACTACCTGTATATATATACACTCTAAAAAGAAAACAGTTGATCCAACTTAAATGAATCACTTCAATTGGTAACAAGTAATTCATTTAAGTTTTTCCAACTTAATTTCGAAAACAGTTGATCCAACTTAAATGAATCACTTCAATTGGTAACAAGTAATTCATTTAAGTTTTTCCAACTTAATTTCTTAAGTTTATTTTATTTGATAAATTAAGTCAAACTAACTGAAAACACACAGTTTCTTCTAAATTATAAATCTACATCACTCTGACTTAATTTTATGTAAAGTAAACTCAAATGTTTTAAGTCATTCCAAACCAATTGCTTCAATTGGTAACAAGTAATTTATTTAAGTTTTTCCAACTTAATTTTTTAAGTTTATTTTATTTGATGAATTAAGTCATACTAACTCGAATCACATAGTTTCTTCTAAATTATAAATTCACGTCATTCTGACTTAATTTTATGTAAAGTAAACTCAAATGTTTTAAGTCATTCCAACCCAAACCAATCACTTCAATTGGTAACAAGTAATTCATTTAAGTTTTTCCAACTTAATTTTATAAGTTTATTTAATTTGCTCAACATTCAACATTACTTTCATTGTAATGAGAAATTAAGTTGGCTAAATAAATCTCCATTGCACAAATGAAATCTTTCAAGTTTTATTAACAAATGTCCACAATTCTTAAATCAAATCCAACAAAAGAAGCTGAATAATAAATTTGTGACCCATCACATCAAATAGGTTTATATTTCAAAGTGGTATGTGTAAATTTAGATAGTAAATGGTTAAAATGTTGGCCAACAATTCCAATTTTTTAAAATAAGATGAATGAATAACTTATCAAATGGTTTAAATTAAATATCTGAAATAAAATCTTCACACCAAATATCAAACCATTTTCATGATTAAGACAATACAATGCATTTGGCAGGATGATCTAAGTATGAAAATGTATTTCTAAAAGTCAGTAATATATATGTTTGCTTGTAGGTCATTTTGACCAAATTTGACTTTAACTCCTGTTTGATGATGTGATGGGTCACATATTCAGTATGAAGTTCTAGTAAAACTAACCCGCTTTCAAAAACAAGGAGCGAGTAATCTGGTGATCTGATATAAATACATTCAGATAATCCTCCTTTAAAACATGGAGCGAGAAATCTGGTGATCTAACAAAATACTTTCAGCTAATCCTCCTTTTAAAACATGGAGCGAGAAATCTGGTGATCCAACATGTGTTCACATATAGACAACTTCAGTGTTGTTTCAGAAACAGTTCTCAACCATCATTAGCAAAGCACATCCATCATAAACAGTTCTCAACCATCAGGAGCAATTGACATCCATCATAAACAGTTTTCAACTATCATTATCAAATCACATCATCAGGAGCAATTGACATCCATCAGAAACATGTTGCAACCATCATGTATGAAAAACCAGTGCCTTAGTGTACAGTCCAGGAACTTTAAAAAGCTAGAAGCAGCACAAAAAAAAAATAATAATAATAATAATGTCCTTTTCTGTCATCTGTGTATGTTTCCCATACACAGACGAAATTCGTCTCTGCATTCAACCCAACCACCACCAGGTGGTGCAGTGAGCAGCCATAGAAAGCGCCCGGGGAGCTGGAGAATTAGGTGTGCACTCAAAGACAGCATAGAAAAGAAAATTCCCTTACTTTGATTGAAGTGGAGGTAGACAGGCTTATTAGGTGGTTCTCATGTTCAAACATGGATCAGATGGAACTGCTTAGCCATTGAGCAATGATTCAACCATGGATGATGGGTACATGGGAGTCCAGATGTGAGTTCAGGTCAGGTGTGTGGTCCTGATGAGAGCAGGTCTGTCCATCAGGACAGGTGTGTTTTCCTGTTTTATCAGCAGTCATTGATGTGGATACATGTCAGGGTTAGGCACAAGGTGTTGATGTACAGGTAATGAATGGAGAGGAGCAGCAGGAGGTAGTAGGATGGTGAGGAGAGAGCAGAGGACACAGGTCTGTCCATGAGGTCAGGCGCAGCAGGTGTTGTCTGTTGAAAGAAACACAAACAATTAACATGTGAAGTTAAAGCACGGTCATGACCTGCAATAAAAACATAAAACACACAACAGAAAACAAGTTCAACTCACTGTTAGGCACAAGGTGTTGACGCACAGGTGATGGAAGGAGAGGAGCTGCAAGAGGCAGGAGGAGAGGACACAGGTCTGTCCATAAAGTCAGGTGCAGCAGGTGTAGTCTGTTGAAAGAGACACAAACATGAACATGTGAAGTTAAAGCAGGGTCATGACCTGCAATAAAAACATAAAACACAGACAGAAAACAAGTTCAACTCACTGTTAGGTACAAGGTGTTGACGCACAGGTGATGGAAGGAGAGGAGCTGCAGGAGGATGGTGAGGAGAGAGAGCAGAGGACACAGGTCTGTCCATGAGGTCAGGTGTAGCAGGTGTTGTCTGTTGAAAGAAACACAAACAATTAACATGTGAAGTTAAAGCACGGTCATGACCTGCAATAAAAACATAAAACACAGACAGAAAACAAGTTCAACTCACTGTTAGGCACAAGGTGTTGACGCACAGGTGATGGAAGGAAAGGAGCTGCAGGAGGCAGGAGGAGAGGACACAGGTCTGTCCATGAGGTCAGGCGCAGCAGGTGTTGTCTGTTGAAAGAAACACAAACAATTAACATGTGAAGTTAAAGCACGGTCATGACCTGCAATAAAAACATAAAACACAGACAGAAAACAAGTTCAACTCACTGTTAGGCACAAGGTGTTGACGCACAGGTGATGGAAGGAAAGGAGCTGCAGGAGGCAGGAGGAGAGGACACAGGTCTGTCCATGAGGTCAAGCGCAGCAGGTGTTGTCTGTTGAAAGAAACACAAACAATTAACATGTGAAGTTAAAGCACGGTCATGACCTGCAATAAAAACATAAAATACAGACAGAAAACAAGTTAAACTCACTGTTACGCACAAGGTGTTGACGCACAGGTGATGGAAGGAGAGGAGCTGCAGGAGGAAGGAGGAGAGGACACAGGTCTGTCCATGAGGTCAGGTGTAGTAGGTGTTGTCTGTTGAAAGAGACACAAACAATTAACATGTGAAGTTAAAGCACGGTCATGACCTGCAATAAAAACAAAACACAGACAGAAAACAAGTTCAACTCACCGTTAGGCACAAGGTGTTGACGCACAGATGATGGAAGGAGAGGAGCTGCAGGAGGCAGGAGGAGAGGACACAGGTCTGTCCATGAGGTCAGGCGTAGCAGGTGTTGTCTGTTGAAAGAAACACAAACAATTAACATGTGAAGTTAAAGCATGGTCATGACCTGCAATAAAAACATAAAACACAGACAGAAAACAAGTTCAACTCACTGTTAGGCACAAGGTGTTGACGCACAGGTGATGGAAGGAAAGGAGCTGCAGGAGGCAGGAGGAGAGGACACAGGTCTGTCCATGAGGTCAGGCGCAGCAGGTGTTGTCTGTTGAAAGAAACACAAACAATTAACATGTGAAGTTAAAGCACGGTCATGACCTGCAATAAAAACATAAAATACAGACAGAAAACAAGTTAAACTCACTGTTACGCACAAGGTGTTGATGCACAGGTGATGGAAGGAGAGGAGCTGCAGGAGGAAGGAGGAGAGGACACAGGTCTGTCCATGAGGTCAGGTGTAGTAGGTGTTGTCTGTTGAAAGAGACACAAACAATTAACATGTGAAGTCAAAGGTTCACTATGTAATTTCTGCAGGACGCTGGGACTTAGAAATATTTTCATCAGGTAAAAGCATTCTGCCCCCCCCCTCAGAGCCATATATGACTCTGAGGAGGAGCCACAGTCCATTCTCTGTTGAACTTGAGTTCTGCAGCTCCGCCCCCTGCTGTGTGTCCACTCGGAGCACTTCAATATTCTGTGATTATATGTTAATAAAATGTTTTAAAAATATAATAAAACCATGGAGCACTTGTCCAACAACACAAAAACCAGCAGAAATCAGCAAAGCTTCACGCAGCAACGTTGGACATGATTTAATTTGCTCGTGACTTCCTCATGTCTGTCAGTCGATGTCTGGTATGTCTGGAATGTTCCGCCCCCAATACATGTCCTATGGCAGACGCTGCGAAGTTCTGTGATTATATGTTAATATAACGTTCTAAAAAATATAATAAAAACATGAATCACTCGTCCAACAACACAAAAACACCCTGAAATCAGCAGAGCTTCACTAGCCACTTTGGACATTAATTAATTCGCTCGTGAGTCGTGACAAATCAATTTCCTCATTCCTGTGAGTGAAGGATGAAGCGATCACTTGACTTTTGGCAAAAAAACAAAATAAAAGTCCAGCTCTGGGATGAAGAAGGGATATTTAATACATTTGTGTCACATACAAATCAGTCCTGCATCGCTTTGCAATCCTTTGAATGAGAATGTGCGCGGCGCTGAGGCTGGGACAGGCGGGGGCGTGGGTTGGGGCGTGACAAACAACTCTGTTTTTATTGGCTGGTCATTGTCCGGGTCACTCTGTGTTTTTAGTGTTTTTATAAATGCT
>JBBPBX010006467.1:33396-68385 GCA_038048925.1 Garcialebias charrua | reverse complement strand
CTTTGATCTTGAAGTAATCCAGCAAGTGGAAAAGAAAAATCAAAAATTATAATCCCATAAAGTTTTGGAAATTCCATACTGTTCGGAGGTAATCCCATTGCGGTAAGCTTTTAATCCCTTGGAAAACTGAGTCTGTTAACTCTTGGAAAACAAAGTCTGTGATCCTTTGGAAAACAAAGTCTTATAATCCACAGCGATAATCCCACAGCAGTAATTCCACCACGATTAGAGTTGGTGATTTCATCAGCAACAATTGTTTTCATAATCAGCATGCAGAGGGGATCCCTCGATTGACGCAGAGGAGGCGACCCTTGGATGAAGGTTGAAGACCAAGCGTTGGAGCTGCAGGTCCCCACATCGAAGGTTGTTGGCTGGTTGGTTTCCAGTCAGTGCCACTCTGGTTCTATGTGTCATGCAATTATGTGGTTTTTTAAGGTGGGCTTATGATTGGGATTTTACATTAAGCCTTACCTATATGCACCTGGTATGTAAGCTATCATGGTTTAGATCAGCTACACTTACCAATTAAGGGGTGGATCAATTCTGTAAATTTGGCTATAGGGATTTGTACCTATAAAATTTTGGAGGGCTTCTGTAACGAAGGCCTCTAATTCCAAACTATTCCTCCATTCATTACTTAGTTTAGGTTAAACTAAAATAAAAATGAAATATAGTTTGATCTAAATGTCTGTTGTCTTTTAGACGAACGACGTAGGATTTGGTATTCCTAATAAATTTTGAAGTCTATGGCGAGACTCATCAAAATAAATAGACAATCTAGAATAGAAACGATCGAATCGGTTCAATTTAGAAATTATGAGACCAGTGTAGTTTATTGTACCTTAAGTAGCTTTAAACTACATTGACTCTTCGACGATTGAGATTTAACAAAACGAACTGCATGTTGGCATAGTTAAATCCATATCATTCATTAACCCATGTTAATACAAAACCTTTTTGGCTGGGAGTGTTCAGAACCAAAACAATATCTCAACTAATGACAACAGTAATGACTAAACAACAAGGAAACAACGTTTCACTGCTTCGACACACTCTTGTCGTCAGATTCCAAAGTGCAACACACAAGAAAACAGGTCTCAACTTTATGACCGAGGTCAAATTAAATCTCGTGGATTTAAACGGTTGTTAAGGTTAGTTTTTGTTGTGGGTTTTAGGCTTAGCGTTTCTAAGTTCAAATTGGACAATGCGACTTATAGGGTGGGAAATATGGTAGTTTAAACCTGATTAGTTTATTTACTAACTTGTGTTTGGACGACCTTATTATCCCATGAAGTCGGTGAGTTTGTGAGATCTTTGTCTTTTGTGGAGTCATTGAACGCCTTGTAAGGTTTGATCTGATTTCGATGTACCCATTTAGCAATTGGCTCTTTGCGGCCTTTGCTGATTTTGATTTCGTAGACGACTGAGGACACTTTGTCTGTTATCAGATGAGGTCCAGTCCACCTGGGCATTAGTTTGCGGGCGAGAGTTCCGGTCTCGGACTCTCCTTTCCCGGTTGCTGGGGCGAACGTATAGTACCAGACTCTGTCTCCCACTTGGAGTTCATTGTGAGAGGCCTTCTGGTCGTAGTACGCCTTGCGTCCTTCAGCGGATTTTTCCAGGTTTTTCTGGGCGAAAGCAAAAGTGTTTCTGAGGTGTACATTCAAATCTTTCATGTATTGTTGTGTAGTGTAGGCTGTCGCCATGACGGCGTCACCTGGTTGGTACAACAGGTGTAGAGGGAGAGTCATTTGTCGACCGGTCATCATCTCGAAGGGAGAGATGCCAGTTGATGTGTGTGGAGTGGCTCTTATGGCCATGAGGACCAGAGGGAGTTTCACATCCCAGTCCTTGTGATTTGCGGCCACGTATTTCTTCAAAATACTCACCACAGTTCTGTTTGCTCTCTCTACTTGGCCTGAAGCCTGTGGGTGGTAGCCGACATGAAAGTTGGCCTTGACGCCTAGCGTCTTCCACAGTTCTTTCATCACTTCACCTGTGAAGTGTGTACCTTGGTCTGAGTTCACCCTAAGGGGAAGTCCAAACCTTGAGAATATATGATTCATTAACAACATAGCAGTGGTTTGTGCTGTGTCGTTAGGAGCTGGTAGGCATTCTACCCATTTGGTGAATGCACAGGTTACCGTGAGAAAATATTTATTTCCTCTAGAGCTCTTAGTGAGTGGTCCAACCCAGTCGATCTGGAGGTCAGACCATGGGAATGCAATGCCTCTGCTTTGCAGTGGTGCTCTGTGAAGTGGTCTGGTTGGCTGAAACTGGCCACAGACCACGCACCCTTCAATGTAGTCCTTGACATCCTTTTTCATTCCAGGCCAATAGGCAATTTGTTTTAATGCCGTCAGCGTGGCTTTATCTCCTTTGTGTCCTGCGGACGGGAGATCATGGGCATGGACTAACATTACCCCCCTTTGGTCATGGGGAACCACGAACACAGGTGAGGACGTTGGTCCATGAGCGAAAGTTAAGATGCCCTTGATTAGTTTTAGCTGTTTGCGCAGCTGATAAAGGACCTTAAGGTCTGGATCGGAATCCAGGTCGTCTTTAGACGGACTATTTTTGTTCGGATCAGTCAGGTACAGTATCATGGAGTTGATAGCAGGATCCGACTTCTGTAGTTGGATGATGTCTGGGTCAGTCAGTGCAGGTCGTACAGAGACTGCGTTGTCAGCAGGTCTGGCTGCGGCCTGTGCACGTGTGACTGCCATAACTCTGACTGAAGGTTGTGTTGGCAGAGTCTCGATTAACCAGGAGGGGTCGAAGGACCATAGAGGACCTTCGTCGGCTCCTTCTTTGGCTAAGGAGTCTGCAATGTCATTGTAGTGCTTGTCATCGCCTGGGACTCTAGAATGCCCTGGAACTTTCTTCCAGTAGATCTGTAAGTCGTGTGATGTCACCAAGTGATCACACGCTATGAAAAGCTCTTTGTGTTTGACCACTTTTCTGTCGCTTGTTAGGAAACCGTTCTGTTTCCACACAGCAAGGTGACAAGCGAAACTCAAACGAGCATAGTTAGAGTCAGTGCAGATGACTAGGGTCTTGATGGAGTGTGCTACTACCATCTGGAGAGCTATTAGGATCATGATCACGACAATCTCAGCGTACCGAGAAGTCTGAGAGCCTGATTTGTAGCTGAAGGTGATCTGCTCTTGGTCTTGGAGGAGGACCCCTCCAACACCTGCCCTACAGATTTTGTCGCGGAGGAATGAAGATCCATCCACGTACAATGTTGTCATATCTTTGCAGATATTGTCATCAAAGAAGTGGTGATTCGGGTCTTCAGTTACTGGGGGTTTAACCTCAACCGGCGGCTGGGTGGCTGGTACATCTTGTGTACACTTCTGGCAGATTGCCAAGTCCGTCCCCAGATGAGACTTCTTGTTTTGACCATAACGTATGTCTAGGTTAAAACTTTGAAGCGCCATGAGCCACGTTGCAACACGTGAGTTTGTTACCACACCATCTCTGATGCGTTGGCTGTTTAGGAATGTCACTGGCTGGTGTTGTGTTTCCACAACGATCTTCTGTCCACCAATGTAGCCGGAGAAATGTTCTGCTGCCCACACTGTGGTCAGTAGAGCTTTCTCACAGTCTGAGAATCTCAACTCGGGTCCTGCCATCGTCTTGCTGGCGTAGGCTACTACACGTTTGTCTCTGTCGTGTATTTGGTACAGACCAGCACTTATGCAACGAGCTGAGAAGCCCACTTCCAAGTAAAGCTCTTTGTTGTAGTCTGGGTAGACTAAACATGGGGCTGACTTGATCCTGTCTATAAGAGCGTCCATTGCCTGCTGCTGTTTGTCAGTCCAGACAAATGGGACGTCTTTCTTTAGGAGTTCAGTCAGTGGCTTTGCAAGGTCTGCATAGTTCTCTATGAACTGGTTCGAGTAGTTACACACGCCAAGAAAACTTTGTAGTTCTTTGAGATTGGTGGGGACCTTGAGATTGTCAAGGCCTTGGGCACGAGTTAAGATGCCATGGTTTGGTTTAAGCCGTTCACGCAGTGTATCGGGAAGCTTGTACAGGAACCTCATAGGCTTCGGCCAACGTTTCTCCGTACGTTTACCTCTTTCTGCGTAATTCAGGTGTGTCACAACTGTCGGCGCAGTCGCTGATGTGTCTGACCGGTCAGACCGCGGTGCGTCACTGTCGTTGTGATGTGTGTCTTCCCACTTCATGACTGAAGAGGTGCTCTTTGAGTCTGTAAGAACTATGTCATCTCTGAGTAGTCCTATACTCAAAAGCTCTTGAACCAAGGTTTCATCGAAAGCTTGGCTGATGGCTGAAGTACCTGTCCCAGAGGACAGTACAGCGTCTGTGGTGTGGGATCCTCGGACCTCCACACAGTCTACTACCTGTGGTAGAGAGTGAGAGTACACCCCCCTTTTGTTGGAGGAGGGGTCCTCAAAATCTGTGACACTGAAATCCAAGTGACTGTCAGCATGTCGCGGACTGCCACTTCCAGGACTCACATGTCCTTGAACCAAGGTTTCATCGAAAGCTTGGCTGATAGCTGAATTACCTGTCCCATAGGACAGTACAGCCTCTTCGGTGTAGGATCCTTGGATCTCAACACCTTTCACTACCTGTGGTAGGTAGTGTTCAGTGAGTGCTGACTGTGTCAGCTCGCAGAGGAGGTTCTCTTGTCGGGCCAGAGTCTGGTCCAACTGTTGAGTCTCTACTGTCTCATCTGTAGTTGAAGGTTCACTTACCGGGCTTGTGACCACGGTTGGGGAGTCCCTCGTGGCCACTGCGGTACCTGCGGTTAGGCAGTCTGTACCACAACGAGGAGGCACTTTTATTGGCAGGGGTTTTCTCACTGTTGCCCACATTTCCTGTTGACCATAATCTATAATCGCTTCAAAACGGTTTATAAAGTCTTGGCCAACCAGAAATGGGAATGAGTCAAGTGTGGACACATACACTGGGTGGTGTAGTGTCGTTTTGCCAATCTGCATGTGAACCATAGCTATGGCTGTTAGGGTTGTTCTCGTCTCTGCGAGACCCTGTAGCGCAATAGCACATTCCTCAAAGGGTATTTGCCCGTCAACACCGTTGGCGGCGGTCCTCAGCTCCTCGAACAGCTTGGCCGACATAATAGTTATATCAGAACTGCCATCCAGGAGGGCTTCACGCTCAAGGACACCTTCCAGTGTGATAGGCAGGTAAGCTTTCTTAGCCACCCCCCTTTGTATAAAGTTACACAGAAACCTCACAGGTCTTGGCCCACGTTTCTGTTCACGTGTGACTCTGTCTGTGTAATCTTGCTTACTGTCAGCATCATGTTGGCTGTCAGCATCATGACCTTCAGGATGTTGTTGTGTGTCAGCAATTGGTTTGCTGTCAACATCCATGGCCATGTTGGTAGTAGCGTGCGCTGAGGTCTTGTGAAAGACAGTGCTACACATCGCTCCAGGTCGGTCAATGTTGATAGTGTCATTATCAATGATAATGCCACTCATTGTAACAGGTTGGTCAAGCACAGCAACATTCAAATCTACTGACAAACTACTTACTTCCTCTGTCTCTTCCGAGCATAGAGGTGTTGGGCCATTATTCCGGGACATTCGTGACTCTTTGCCTGTTTCGAACTGTTCAGTTCGAGGCGCGGGAGGTGCAGTTCCAAGGCTCGGGGGTGTCTGTTGGGACAACGCATAGTTACATGAGTATAGGTCCCCATCCTTCAATTTCTTTTGAAGTCCACCCACCGATTGACCTTGGTTTTCACCCATCTGGTTCGATCTGAACCATTTTGGTTTCTTTCTCCCGCGGATACCCCCACTTTGTGGTTTGTCAGGTTGAAAGGTCTGTTTCTTTTCGCCTTTGTTAGGAGAGGGAGTTGATGAACTTGTCCCTTCTAGCTCCAGCGAGTGGGATTTGACCGCTTCATTCGGGGACACCTGTAAGGGTGTTTTGGCTAGCATGTTAGCTGCAAAGACATCCGCAGCACACTCTACTATTTCATTCAAAGATGTTGCTTCTAAATCACCCCAGGCCAAGTTCCATGGCAACTCGAATCTAACATCAGGGATTAGATTATCCCTGAAAACAGATTTGAAAAGCGTCTGCTCTTCCAGGTCAGGTTCCATCATGTCACCTATATACGCCTTCAAAATTCTGGCAAAGAAAAAATATGGATGTTCATCGTTTCTCTGCAAGACATTTCGGGCAGCTGAGTAGTCACCACACAATGAGAAAGATTTTTCCTCTGTGCAAGGTGCAGGGGGAGCAAGTTCATGGCTCCGGGGTTCCTCTTGGTACCCTCTGATGTATGGGTCTTCTAGAGGCACATACTGTATGAGCCTTGGACGCGTACCGTCTTGAACTTCCATCTTTAACTTGATTTTTTGTGAAAATCAATAAGACAGTTCGAATTTTAATGTGTGCAAATAAATCTTCACTTTTAATGCAGCACTGAGTCAATCAAACTAATCAGCTGTCTGGTTTAAGTGTTTCACTGTGTAAAAAGTATTTCTATTCATAGGTACCTTCTTCAGGTTTTACCCTCAAATGAATTGTAAAAGTTAAATGCCTTTTTGCAGTGTTAACTTTAAAATATAACTTATTTTTCAACAACAGTTACTAACTAACCCAAGCATGACGTCCGTTTTACTTACTCAAACACTATTTAAAAGATTCGAAATAAATACATTGTTCACACTAAAATGTACCCAGAATGCTGCTCCATTATGCCTTAAAAAAGATGTATTGCAGTTTGGCTAAACTGTTTTGCTGTATTTTGACAGTTATCAGGAGTGAAAAATGGATTACCTGTTTATTTTAAATATTTTTTATCTAAAATAAACTGGAGGTGTTTGTGTGCTTAGCATAACATGACAGATGGCATTCCAAATAAAAATCAGTGACTTTTATCAATTTGTTGTCTGTTGACATCCTCAAAGTTGTTCTGCTATCTTTGTTTTGATTTTTTGTGAAAATCAAGTCAGCAGATGCTTTCTGTTTATTTTGAATTTTGTATTTAAAATAAACTGGAGTCATTAATTTTACACAGAAAAACGTTAAAAATGCAATTTTTAACTAAAAGTGTACAGTGTACACCAATTCTGTTTAAAATTCAGAGATGTGAAGAGCTTAATGTGGAAATTCTCTGTTCTCCATCATTTTTTTAATTTATTTTATTTAATCTGAAAATCAAATAAAAGATGCTTTTTGAGTGTTATTTCAAATCTCTTCAGTATTTAAAATGAGCATCAATTGTTCGTCTGTACCTCTGTTATTCAAAAATTCTTTATTTAAAATAAACAGGATTTTTTGTTTGTGTACAGAACAATTTTAAAGCTGGTAATTTTTTACCATAAAAATTGCTGACTTTATGAGGTGTTGAGAGAAAACTCATCTATTAACGTCCAGCAGGGGGCAGCGTCGAGTATGTTATCACGAAGCGACTGAGTTTAAATCAGTACATGGAAAGAAAACAACCTATTAGGGTTAGTTTTCAGTAAGAACGTGATAATTGCTCGAACCGCGTTCTTGTCAGAGACAAGTTTATGTTGCTAGACAGTGTTGATGGCTTCAGATGAGTGTTTAAGTGTGTGTTCGTGTGTGAACGAGTGTGAACCAGCGAGTGTGACCTGTCACTCAAAGTGCGGCACCTGGAAGTGACGACAAAAATGGGCGGGCCAACGCAGCGTGCGTAGCGCGTCACCAGCTTCTTACGTGAGCGAGGCGGAGCTCGCTACAACATACGTGACGTCAACAAATCAATCACAGCATATGTAGTTCATTCTCCAAGCATAAATGGCGAATGTAGTTTTTCTTACCTTCGACCAATGTAGTACCGGAAATGACGACAAAGTGGGTTGGTCGCAACGGCGTGCGACGTGATTGACAGCTCACAACAGCGAATCAGCGTTCGCTACAAGAGTGATTGACAGCACCCAACAGCGAATCAGCGTTCGCTACATGAGTGATTGACAGCACACAACACTCGTTTCATCCAATCACAGCTCATAAACAAACATGTCGGACACGTCTTCCTAACGTTAGCTGCACAGCAGACCACAACTTTATGGACTCTTAAAACAACTCAAACGCTACAATTTAACTTCCCAAAATGCTGAAACATGCGGCGCACATCTAGACAGGCCAACTTAGTCACGCTCAGTAACCCAGCACTGCAGCTGTTGAACAAACACGGACTCTCTCGGAGTCACTTCAAGGTCGGTTCCGTCCACGTTAAAGGAGCAGAACTCGGGTTTCACGAACCACTAACCGACACGTTCTAACAGTATATGCTGCTTCGACCTTCTTTAAAATGTAAAATACCACAACAGCAATCTTGTAGATGTTAAATTAGCTTCCAGGGCACTATGACTCGGCGGTCATTTCAACAAAGCTCCGTACAGGAGTCTGTGCGAGTGAGCTGGATCGGAACCGAACCAGAACCTCCACAGACTACGGCTGACAAAAACTTCACCTGAATGCTTCCAACAGCGTGTAACAGAGTTGAAACAATAATAATTTCTCAGCTTTAAATGACAAAAACATGCAGAACCTGCTTGTATCGACACTTCCAGCCAAAATTATTATCCTCAGAGTTTAAAACTTGGATTCCACTATGCCAACATGACGTTACAGTTCATGACTGAGACCACAGATTTATCAATAAACTTTTAGAAGCCGATACGAGGCCACCAGATGTAAGGGGTTAAACGGGGGGTCAGTTTAATACTGACCTCCTTTTTACCTTAATTTACTTATTCAGATTGAATAGTAATTTCACGGATTCTCTTCTTTTTCAGTTTACCCAATATTTCTGTGATCTTTATGATGGATAAATAAACAGAGCCATTAAGTGACAATGGACACGTTAACTTAGTTTGATATGTCAAAGAGACACTATCATTTATTTAAAATAAATCAACTAAATTAACACCATTACACTTGATTGACATGATTTCACTTTCTTTCAATTCAAATACGTCAGCACACTTGATTTAACACAACAGACATAAATACTAGATGTTACACATATTTAGTCTGAGGGGCATTTCAGCTTAAAATATAGTTTCCAGCTTAGGTTGAGAGGGAAAAGAAATAGGAGGAAAGATTTAAGAAGAACATTATCCTGAGCATGAGACCAGAGTGACACTTCTCATCCGACTTCTGCTAAAATCCAAGTACGTTTTGTAAACAGCCCTTTACCTTTTGACGACAGCCCGGTAAGAGGGAAGACACCAGCCTTCAGATGCACAGAGTCCTTTAGTCCCAGCACGTCCAAAACTGGTTTTAGTTTACGTTTCAACGTCTCCTGGCTTCCGCGTTGGTCATCAGAGAATATGTCAGCTTCAGGCCTCTGACTTCAAGATAAACTTATTCCAGGAGGGAATAAACAAAGTTTTTGAGCTCGGCTTGTTCGAAGTAGACTCATAACAGCCTGTTATCAGTCCTTAGCTGAAGACGCCGGTCGTTAGCTCTTGACCACACGTGTCCAGCTCTTGGGAAAGTTCACATCTCTTTGGAAGTTCCCAGCAACTCTGGCGCGTTCTCGCACAGTTAGAACTTAAAGCAGGAACGCAGAGAGGAGTTCACTTGTCTTATCAGAACCCAAGGTTACAGCAGCAGAGGGAAATTGTTTAGGAAAAGACAGAGCAGCTGGAGCCTTGTTCATGAAAAACAACGGATTAAACTGTCTTCTTATTTCTAAACAAAACAGTCGGGTCTCTGTGACCCGCAATTTCACCTTTAACATAGCAGTGAACACAGTTTAACTCTCACAGAATAACACAGCTTAAAAGCACACATCATGAAAATGACAAAAGTTATTCTTTTGATCACATCAGAATAAAATCAAAGATAGAAATAGTCTCTTTTGGTGACTATATTTATCAGATTACAGCTAAATGAATGATTTTGTAGTAAATGTCTTGCTTTACTGAGTGGTCAGTAAAGGTCATCACTGGACAGTTCAAAAACCTTAATTTGACCCTGGGTAGGTCCATTACACATACAATTCATTTCCTGAAAGGTCGCTTCTTTATTTTTGTGTGACTTGAAAAATGCTGTCACGTTGTAGCGCATTTTGGTGTTCAAATATCAGCAGTGAACAAGTGAGCCTTCACAAATTCCCAAAAGATGAGAAACTTTGCCTAGAATGGAAGTACAGAGAACTTGTGACCGATGGGTTCCTACTGAGAGTCGTATGTGTGCAGCGACCATCTTACTGCCTATCAGGTAACATCTGTAATTTCTTTTTATTCATGGAGGGTTTATTAATGAGAGTTTTGGATGATTTACTGTTTAAAAAATATATTTCTCAGACGTGAGCTGAACTATCTGCCGACAACTGCTAACAGACATTAGCATAGATCCCGAGTCAACACGAAGGCTATTTATGTATTTTTAAATTATGTCGGCGCGATCAGGTATCTGTAGTTTGTTTTTATTCGGGGAGAGTCTATTAATGACAGTTTTGGATGATTTGCTGTTTAAAAAAGATATTTCTCAGACGTGAGCTGGACTATCTGCCGACAACTGCTAACAGACATTAGCATAGATCCCGAGTCAACACGAAGGCTATTTATGTATTTTTAAATTATGTCGGCGCGATCAGGTCTCATCTGTAGTTTGTTTTTATTCGGGGAGAGTCTATTAATGACAGTTTTGGATGATTTACAGTCTTAAAATGATATATCTCAGACGCGATTGGACATGCTCCGCCATTATTATTTAAATGCGCGTTGGAGCGTGCCTTCCCGTTGTCACATTTTGCAGAAATGCGCAGATTTTTAGGGGCGTGTCCCAGAGAAAAAACTACCATAACTTGGAATGAAATTTTAATATATTTATAATTTATTTTGCAAAAACGAACAGAGCTGAATGATATAAGATATATATGTTCTGACAAATATGCAAATTTACAACATCATGTCACAATACCTTTAAGACTTTCGTTTTTGATAAATCCTAAAGTTAATGATGGGTTGGATTTCCTGACCTATCCCTTAGTTATGCTGCTATAGGCTTAGACTACTGGAGAACGATGTGACCTCATTTCATCAAATGAATAATTTGTTTGTAAATATTTCTATCTTAACATGTTTTTTTTTAATCTTTCCTCCTAGTGACGACCTGCTCACTCACATTCTGGACCTGCCATTCTGTGTCCGTTCCTCCTTCCTGTCCTCTCAGACCCAGCTGGTTGAAGCAGATGGCCGCTTGTCCTGCGCTTGATTCTGTTGGAGGTTTCTTCTTGTTAAAGGGAGTTGTTTCTTTCCACTGTCTCCTCTGTGCTTGCTCAGGATGGGAGACTGCAACGAAGTGAAGACTCAATGCGTCTGCTGCTTCCTTACATAGAGAACTTTACTAATGGACTTTTCTAAATATGTGAATGTTTCTGTTCAGTGCCCTGAGAAGATTTCTCTTGTGACTTCGTGCTTTATAAATAAACTGAATTGAACTGAATTGCGTCTAGATGCAGCTACACATTAAATCCAAGTTGGGACCTCATTTATTTTTCAAGTTATCGTGCTCACAAAACAGATGGAGTTATTTGAAAGTCCTTCCTTCACTCTGCAATGGAAGTCAATAAAAATAACACACTTTAGTTTTTATGTTTTATTAACATAAAATTTTGAAAACTATGCATCACTGTCCATTCACTCGATCACCATGCTCAACTTTGTGTTGTTTTCCGTAACATCCAGGAAAATCTTGTGAATCTTTTTCGGGCCACTGTAGGTGTCAACTCTTCTGTGAATCTGGGTGTCTGTTGTTTTGTTTGTTTGTTTGTTTTGCACAATGATTGAAAATCTATCGACCTCCCAGGTCGTGATGGGCTTGTTTTCCCTGAGCTGGATGAAGCCATTACGCCTTGGTTGGAATGAAGTTTTCTCTACCTCCAATCAGGGGGAGGTGAGAGGGTCAACTGAGCCTCACCTGTGGAAATTACAGTCACCGGAGAATCAATTACACTGAGCAAGGAAGCTGGTGAGGATGGAAACGTAGAGAAAACAGAGATCCTGCAGGACGGTGAGGGCCAGAGGAGAATCGATGGAGGTAAATCAAGCAGCGGACTGGACTTGGTTCTGCTCAGAACACATTCTGTGTGTGTTTTAGTCTCATCAGGTTGAATCTGGTGACGGCTGGTCGAACGGGGCAGTGCTTTAACTGGACTTTTCTAAAAGCTTTGGGAGAGTCCACCTCGTGCTCCGTTCAGCCAGGCAGAACTAATGTCCTGTTCTGGAGAAGCAGCAAACCCATAGATCTTCAAGGCGTCTCATTGCTGAGTGCTACCACCTGAACCAACAAGTGTGACTTGAATATGCATCAATCATTTCAACCATTTTGCTGTTTGTCTTGAAATGAACACGTTTTCTGAGGGTTTGGACACGAACCTCCTCCTGACTCAGGACTGAGACCTCGCCAGGCTCTGAGCAGGAGGCGGACGTCATCAAACACTGATTCAGACTTTTTTCTCAACACTCTGCCCACAGGTTAGCTTTTGTAATTAGATTGAAAGTGTAGAAATGTATTCTTGAGGATTTGCGCAGTGTAAGCTGGTTATCTACAGGAAGAAAAATGAAGGTGAAGAAGAGACTGCCAGAGTTCTCCCCGAGCTCTGAGATTTAAACAAAGCAGAACCTGTTTTAAGCTCCTTATCGTTCACGGTGCACATTCTTCATCAAATTATCATAAACTGCTCGTTCAGAAGGGACTTCAGTGGCTTTAGGCTCCTCCAGAACCCAGACCCAGGAAGTATTTTCACAGCAGATAATCTGCTTTTGTGAATCAGTGACTTTTTTTTAGTAAGCGGGGAAACATTCACAGATCTGGGTCCAAACGCAAATCAACATCAACTGCACATATCCAGTTGACGGAGGCTGACATCTTTAAATAGAACCGTTTATCATGTGTGTGGCACAGGATGTGCTGAAGACTGACGGCTTGATTCAGTTTCAGGGCTCTAAAACTTTTCTCAACACACCTCACATTAAAACTAGCAGGAACACTGGGGGCCAAGATGCTTGGCCTTTAATCATTTCTGTTTCTGTGGAACAAATTAGCAAACAAAACAAACAAACAATAAATAAATAAATTATTTAGTAAATAATGAATTATTTATTAATTTGGGAGTGGTGGTGCAGAAGTTAGTGAAGGTGGGCCTGTGATCAGAAGATAGCTGGTTCAGCTCCCAGTACCGACAACATCACAATGTGGGTGGGCACGCACACCTAACTCCACCATCATTTGCCCAACTCTGGGCCCTTGAGCAAGGCCCTAAACCCCCACCATCTGCTCCCCCGGGCACCCTGGATAGCAGCTCTGCTCCACAAAAGAAGGTTGTGGTTGCATCAGGAAGGACAGCCGACTTAAAAACAATTGCCAATTCTTCATGAGAGTAACCTGATGCATGTTCAATAAACAAGGTAGAAAAATCCAAAAAAGTTAAGTCTGGTCCTCTGGACATTTAAAAAACAAAACCACAAAAAAAAATAGTAGAAACGTTTCGTCTTTCCTCCGAAAGACTTCTTCAGTCTGAGGAGCTGTATTCAGTGTTGCCAGATCTCAAAATAGAAACAAGCGACCAGCTCCATGAAAACAAGCCCAAGTGGTAAAGGAAATAATGAGTCATGTTATCGAACCATTTACATATATATGTAATTTGTCATTTTCAACTGGACTGTTTCCTAACAGAATGAAAATAGCAAAAGTAGTTCCTCTATTTAAAAATGGTGAAAAATGTGTATAAACAAGCCCAAGTGGTAAAGGAAATAATGAGTCATGTTATCGAACCATTTACATATATATGTAATTTGTCATTTTCAACTGGACTGTTTCCTAACAGAATGAAAATAGCAAAAGTAGTTCCTCTATTTAAAAATGGTGAAAAATGTGTATTCAATAATTATAGACCTACATCCTTGTTGCCACTATCTTCAAAAATTCTAGAAAAATTATTCGTGACCAGACTTGACCAATTATTGGATAAAAACAATATTCTAAGTAACAGTCAATATGGATTTAGATCAAACAATTCAACATCCATGGCTCTTATGGAGTTGATGGAAAAAGTTACAACAGCTGTGGATCAGAAACAACATTGCATAAGTATATTTGTTGATCTAAAAAAAGCATTTGACACCATTGATCATTCAATTTTACTTGATAAATTAAAAAAAATATGGTATTAGAGGACTTGCATCAGTGGATATTTAGTTATCTGAAAGACGGAAAATGGTACGTTCAAATAGACGATGTAAGATCTACTTTAAGCAATGTTTTTACTGGAGTACCACAAGGCTCTGTACTTGGACCCAAGTTATTTATTTTATATGTGAATGATTTAATGAAGGTGTCCGATGTCCTTAAACGTGTTCTTTTTGCTGACAACACTACTTTATTTTGTGTGGGCAAAGACTTGGAAGAAATGTTTGAGTTGATAAATATTGAATTCATTAAAATACATTATTGGTTTAAATTAAATAAGTTATCATTGAATCTGGAAAAAAACAATTATATGATTTTTAGTAAGAAAAAGATAACTCTTGATGTTCCTTTTAAGATTGATGGTTCTAAGATATGTAGGGTAAGGGAGGTGAAGTTTATGGGTGTAATTATCGATGATAGGTTGACATGGAAACAACACATAAACTTTGTAAAAACTAAAATATCTAGATACATTGCAGTACTGTATACAGTTAGAGATCTATTAAATGATAAAGCAATGTATTTGTTGTACAATACAAAAATAATCCCGCACTTAATTTATTGTGTTGAGGTTTGGGGCACACCGTGTAAAACTGTAACTAAGCCTATCTTTATTTTACAGAAAATAGCTATAAGACTAGACTTAGCTTTTTTAGCTTTTTCATTTTTTTTCCTTTTCTGATATTTTTTACCATATTTATGCAGATGATATTCAGTTGTATTTTTTGTTTAATCCACACCAGCTGGACATGTTATCAATCCTTGTCCAATGCTTGTGACTGGCTTACCAGACTGGCTTACCAGTAACTTTTTGGTTTTAAACACAAGTAAGACAGAGACTTTGATCACTGCTCCCAGTCACCTTCACTCAAAAATCAATCAGATAATTACCTCTTTCTGCCCAGCAGCCAAAGCAAAAGTAAAAAATCTAGGAGTCACATTTGAATCATCATTGGGTTTTGAGTCTCACATTAGTACTATTTCCCGTTCTTGTTTCTTTTCATTTACGAAACATTTCCAAAATACGACCTATAGTCTCCAGAGTTGACGTAGATAAAATTATTCATGCTTTTGTATTGTCGCGTCTGGACTACTGTGCCCTTTTTACCTGCCTGGACAAGTATTCTGTATCACGTCTACAAGTGATACAGAACGCAGCTGCCAGACTTCTCACTAGATCCAGTAAATACTGCCACATCACTCCAGTTCTGTATTCACTTCACTGGCTCCCAGTTGAGTTTAGAATCCATTTTAAAGTCCTTGTGCTCACATACAGAGCTTTAAATGGCCAGGCTCCTGTGTATCTTTGTCAGCTTTTAACAAAATATTCTGCTGCTCCGGGCCTTCGATCACAGACCCAGAACTTCTTAGATGTTCCACGTACGCGGATGAAAACTAAAGGGGACAGGGCCTTTCAGTCGGTGGCCCCAAGGCTGTGGAACAGTTTGCCCCTGCAGCTTCGTTTTGCTGACTCTGTTGAGGCTTTTAAAAAACAATTTAAAACGCTTTTATTCGCTCAGGCTTTTATGTCATGATTATATTGTATTCTTTATTGATTTATATTTGTAGTTTTTATGCTTGTTTTATTCTTTGTATACTTTTATTGTTGATTTTCATTGTACAGCGCTTTGTGATTTTATGTCTGTGATAAGTGCTCTAGAAATAAAAATGTACTTACCGTACTTACTTACTATTCCACCACCAGGTTTCTTTATCATCCATTCTCGGTCCAGATGACACACCAAGTACCTTCCTACCTGTCTCTCTAATTACTGTTGCTGTAGTAGCCCAGTCACTTGGAAGCTCTTTCTTACCTCCCAGAGCTTTTAACAGCTCCTCACTGAATTTCTCACAACATTCTTCCTTTTTTAGCTTCCACCATTTGGTCTTCTTCTCTGATTTTACTTTTTTTCTCTTCTCCACAACAACAGTCATTCTACACACAACCATCTGATGCTGTCTGTCCACGCTCTCCCCTGCTACAACCTTACAGTCTCCAATCTCTCTCAGGTTTCCTCTTCTACACAGAATGTAGTCGACCTGTGTACTCCTTCCTCCACTTTTATAGGTCACTCTATGTTCCTCCCTCTTTTGGAAATAGGTATTGACTACAGCCATTTCCATTCTCTTGGCAAAATCCACCACCATCTGTCCTTCCTGGTTTCTTCCCATGCTCATCATGCTCAACTGCCTATACAGACTCATGTTTGTGCTGCTGTTTGAAGTAATGTTTTTATGCTACTAGTGCTTAGCATATTTTTAGTTGATGTTTTCTTAGTACATAGCTTAGATCTTATTACTGTTTTTCTTTTATATTTTATTGTTGGATGTAACTGGGACCCTGTGTACATAATCTCATTCCATCACATGTACCACATGAGGTGCGAATGACAATAAATATAGCTGACTTTGACTCTGACTCATCCCTTCTATTTCCTTCACCAACATGTCCATTCAGGTGTGCTCTGTTCACCACTCTTTCCTCCCTGGGAATACTCTCTATCACTTCATCCAAATCTTTCCAAAATGTATCTTTCTCCTCCCCATCACATCCAACTTATGGAGCATAAACAACTGACAATGTTTAACATCAGACCTTCTACTTCTACCTTCCGGCACATCACCATATCTGACACTCTCTTCACCTCTACTACATTCTTTGCCAACTCTTCTTTCAGGACCACCCCTACTCCATTCCTCTTTCTATCCACACCATGGTTAAACAGTTTGAACCCTGCTCCAATTCTGCGAGCCTTGCTGCCCTTCGACTTTGTCTCTTGGACACATAAAACATCTACCTTTCTTCTCTGCATCATGTCAGCCAGCTCTCTACCTTTGCCTGTCATTGTCCCCACATTTAGAGTTGCAATCCTCAGTCCTACATTCTTGACTTTCCTCTTCTCCCTCTGTCTCCTGACATGTTTCCCTCCTCATGGTCTTAAACTTCAACGCCGGTGTGAAGAGGTATTTTTTTGTAATACTACTATCCTATCCTCATGGCCTTTTCCCCTTTTCTGTCTAAAACGTATTCTGAAAAAGGATAAGGGGCTGCGCTCTCAAGGAGCAGCAGCAACGGGCACTCCAACCATCTTTCGGATGACTGTACAAATATAATTTCACAGTATTTAGTTACAATGATAGTAAAGCTTATTCTGATTCATAAATAAGTCAACAGTACTGTGGATTGAGCTGTAAGGAGAAGCTCTCCGTTTACCGTACTCTAAAAAAGCTAAGTCTGGTCCTCTGGACATTCAAAAAACAAAACAAAGCAAAAAAACTGTAGAAACGTTTCGTCTTTCGTCCAAAAGACTTCCTCAGTCTGAGATGCTGTATTCAGCTCAGTCTTATAAATAGCACCCTCTCACAGTGGATCAACCAGTTTGCTGATGACAGCTGAAACTAGCTGCTCACATGATCAAGGAGGACCATCAGCCCAACGATGGATCGTTAGCAACCTGATGGTTGTTTGCTATTTGTGAATTCTATTTATTTATCAAACAGCAAAATTCCATTGAGACCACAGATCTCTAACATGCAGGTTGCTGTACTGTGGGAGAAAACCCACGCAGGACGGACAGAACATCTAAACTCTACACCAAAATACCCAGGTCCAACCTGTGGACTGAACCCAAAACATTCTTACTGTGAGGCAACAATGCTAACCACTATCCATCATGCTGCCAAAAGGCAGAAAATATAAGTCAAAGAAAGACAGAAAGAAAGTTGTCCTGCACTCAATCTGAAATGGAAATAAAGATAATTTTACAAGTGTATTAATAACTTAGCTGTTTATCTGTTAAATGATTAGTACTCATTAATGTCTAATTTGTTGTATTTTTTATATTTAGCTAGGAGTTACATTTGAAATGTCCTTTAAGTCAGTTCAAACAACCCGAATCCAAAATGTCCCTCCTGTTTTCCACATTAGATTCTAAGAGTTTATTTTCAAAATATTCCTGTTCAGTTCGGCTCAAAACCAGTCTTCAGTTTTTTCTGTCAAAGTGACACTGCAGCTTTTTTTCTCTCAGCTGCAGCCCAACTGACAATGTATTTGGTAGATTTTCAAAATAAAAACAGGAACTGTTATTTTTTCTTTATTTTTGTTTTTCACACTTCCACCGTCCTCCCTCCCCATCATCCCTCCCACCCCCACTAGTGTTTTTAAAGTCTCAGAAAGGTCATGCTCTGGAAGATCTACAGCTGCAGATTTAATTAGTGAGCTGTGTGGTGACGGCAGGAACCAGAACATCTTCCACCTTTGAGGAAGAACGCCTGTGCTATTAATAACAAGACAAGATGTGGAGGAGGACACACAGAGAAGACAATGTGATGTCAGAAAATATCTATCTATCTATCTATCTATCTATCTATCTATCTATCTATCTATCTATCTATCTATCTATCTATCTATCTATCTATCTATCTATCTATCTATCTATCTATCTATCTATCTATCTATCTATCTATCTATCTATCTATCTATCTATCTATCTATCTATCTATCTATCTATCTATCTATCTATCTATCTATCTATCTATCTATCTATCTAGATTAGGGGGTCAGACCCAAATGAAAACCAGACTGAGGGAATGCAGACTCAACTCATAAATGGTTTACAGGGATTCATTTACAGTGAGTTTAAATAGAACAATCTTATTTACAAGGGAAACTGGAACACATGAGGTGGGAGAAAATAGGGTGAGTCCAAGATTGTAAAAGGATGTTTGCAGATTCACATGTGGGCCAACTCTTACTAGGCAATGGAGGCCTTGACATGTGGAGAAGAGGGTAAGTGCCTCCAGGCAGAGGAAGGTAGAAGGGCTGGTGGTGGAACGGTAGCTGAGCAGCTAAGGGTGAACAATCTTTTTTTGCAGCCATGAAGAGATTGAAGAGGTATCCAGGGCACAAGACTTCAGGAGACAGGTACTAGGAGCACAAGGAGAAAGCAAGGTAAGTAAAATTTTACTCATGGCTACAAGCAACCAAGAGTTATGCAATGCTCCATCAAAGAAGGAAGCTCTCCTGCAGTCTTTTATACTCCTGGAGCTGAGCTCTTCCACAGCTGTTGCTCACTGGTGCCACACAAGAACCAGGAAGCTGTGGAAAAATCTGTATCCCTACAGTACCCATTTCTCAAGGAACACCTCTTGGCATTCTCAGTCTCTTCTTGGGGTGGTCTCTAAAAAAGGTTGAGAATAGGCTAGGATCAAGGACAAATGACTTGGGAATCCATGACTTCTCCTCAGGAATGTATCCCTCCTAGTCCACCAGGTATTGGAAGCCTCGGCCCTGACGTTTCACATCCAGGATGTATCTGACTGTGAATGCTGAATGATTATCAATGAGTCAGGGGGAGGAGGGAGGTCAGCATGAGAACACAAAGGGTTCTCAGATACAGGTTTGACCTGAGAGACATGAAAAGTAAGGTGGATGCACATGAAGGTAGGTAACTTTAATCTGATTGCAGAAGGAATTATTATCTTAGTTATAGGAGAAGGATCAATGAACCATGGAGCTAGTTTTCTGGGTTCGTCTTTAACTTAATATCTCGAGTTGAAAGCCATACCTTTTTGGCCAATCTGGTGGTCGGGTGTTGCTGAGCAATGTCGGTCAGCAAAACCTTTATTCTGCTCAACAGTGCATAACAGGGCTACATTGGTCTGTCGCCAGACTCTTCAACAGTGATTGAAACGGTGCTGGAAAGAGGGCACATAAACTTCTGTCTCTTGACTGTGAAATTGAGGTGGGAGTAACCCAGAGAAGCCTCAAAAGGTGACATACCAATGACAGATGACATGTGGGTATTGTGTGCATATTCTATCCATACCAAATGTTTGGATCCAAGTAGAATGATTATTTTCTATGACACACCTTAATGCTGTTTCCAGTTTCTGGTTACAATGTTCAGATTGACCATTGGACTGGGAAGGGTCTCCAGACATTAGACTGGACGAGGCCCAGAGGGCGTTGCAAAAGGCTTGCTACACCTGGGAAGTGACTGCAGTCCCTGGTCAGAAACATCTACAGGTATCCCATGGACCCTAAACACATGCTGAATAAGAAGCTGGGTAGTCTGAAGCACGGAGGGAAGCTTGACCAGAGGGATAAAGTGAGCAGATTTGGAGAACCTGTAAATAATTGTGAGGATAGTCATATTACCTTCAGAGGGAGGCAGACCAGCGATGAAGTCCATGGTGATGTGAGACCAAGGATGGATGGGAACAGGTAAAGGTTGTAGTAGCCCAGAAGTGGGGTGATTTCCATTCTTGTTTTGGGCACAGTTGGGACAAGCATTAATATCATGAATCATGGTGGGCCACCAAAAATGTTTCTTGGCAAGTGAGAGCATGCGATTTGCACCAGGATGACAGGAAAACTAACTGGTATGAATCCAATCTAACACTGGCTCTTACCACACTAGGGATGAACAGTGTACTTGCTTGAGCAGTACCTGGGTCAGGCTCTGCCTTTAGGGCCTCCAGGACATCCTTATTGATGGACCACGTGAGGACACCGGCTACACTGGAGGGGGGAAGAATGCCTTCTTCGGTTTTTAGAGAATCAGAGGATGAGAACTGTCGAGACAAGGCATCTGGCTGGGTGGTTTTGGATCTGGGTCTGTATGTCAAAGCAAAATTGAAGCATGCAAAAGCAGAGAACAATGGGTTTGACTGGGGTTTAGGCTCTTAGCACTCCGAATGTTGGTTAGGTCTTTTTGGTCTGTGCAAATTAGGAAAGGTGTTTCAGTACATTCAAGTCAGTGCTTCTATAAACCCAAAGCCATTTTTATGGCCAATAGTTCTCTGTAACCCACATCATAAATTCATTCTGCTGGGGATAGACATTGTGAAAAGAAGGCACATGCGTGAAACATATTACCAATCTGGGATATTTAAGGGTGCATTCACACCAGCCCTGTTGTCCCAAACTCTAGCCCATTTGCCTAGTGTTAACCTTTCCTGCTCAGTCTTTAAAGGACACAGGGGAGATCTTCTTCCAGGGCTGAAGTCTCTGCTTCGGGTTTAACTCCCTAACTCGCCTTGGACATAAACCACACGGTGGCGCAGAGGTGGTTGGAGGTTAACCTTTTTAATAATAGCTCCAACTAACAGGTGAACTAACAGACTTTTCTTAAAGCCGCTGCTTCGGTCAATGTTCACACTACTCCACCACACATACCGTCGCTCTCTTGCTCCTAAAACATGCGTCTTATAACGCAGTGCCCTCCTCCAACCGGAGGACGACCGTCACACATCTCACCCACCCATATACAACACACATACCATTCACAAAGCCATTCATCACATTCAGTGGAGGCACTTTCCGCAACACTACCCCCACTCTGGATGGCAATTAAGCAATAATTCCACTCCAGCCTTACAATGCATAAAACTGATACACAATCCCTATAGCTAACAAGAGATAACTGTGTCAATCATCATTACATATAGGTGAGGCATAGCATCAAACCACATATCCCAGTGATATAATTAGCACATTTAAGGTGTACCAACTTGTGCAAAATTAAACTTTACATGTCATAGGGGAGGAAAGAAATTACTCAGTGGCATCAAAGATGACCAGGCAGGAAACTAACTGAAATCTATCAGGTACGAAAAACATACAGCAAAACGTGTTCTTTTTAGATAAACCATTTGGTCTTCAGTCAAATTTTCTTAGCAGTTTGAACAACTGAACAGTAATTAAAAAAACAGACACAGGTGGCTTGTTTAACAGTTTTAGCGAACTTCTCAGGACACAAGAACAGCTGGAACCTTAAACTGAGTCCATGGTCCTACTTGGAACTATCCATGTGCTGTACCGGTCTGGTGCTCTGCGCTGACACCTAGATTGTTGAACCGGTAGGCCCAGAGGAGGTGAATATCCCACTGCACCCCCACCATCCTCATAGTTGACATGGGAAGGGGAGGATGGTACAAACACACCCGGATGGGGATCTGTTGCAGTTGAGGTACAAAGTAAATGGTAAATGGTAAATGGAGCTTACTTATATAGAGCTTTCCACCCCCCTATGAGGGGCCCCAAAGCACTTCACAGTACCAGCCATCCAACCCATTCATCCACCGGTAGCGGTAGCCTGCCATGCAAGGTACAACCAGTCCTACCGGGAGCAACTCAGGGTTAAGTGTCTTGCCCAGGAACACAACGAGTTATGCAGTGACCGGGGATCGAACCCGAGACCTTCCGGTCCTGAGCCGGCTGCCCTGCCTTTACACCATCTCAGCCCCAGTAGGTAGCTGCGAACAACCAACGCCCTTGTTGGTTGCATCAGAGAACAAACCCTACAGATCCAGGTCACATAGTCCTCCTCTAAGGTTGGTGGTAGAACCTCAGTAGGTTCCCAGTGTTGACTCTGATCCAGGACCCATGTGTTGTCCAGGGGCTCCGGGCTGCGGTAGTGCTTTAGCTGGTCGTGGTGGACGACTTTCACCTTAGACCGTGGGTTCTTTTGTATCCGATAAACTAGGTCATCCAGTTGGCCTAGGATGAAGAATGGTCCTTCATAGGATGGGAGGAACTTTTTGACTTTGTTCTTGACATGACGTGTCTCTTTAATGAGATACCACACAGGTTCTCCAACTTTATACGGTGTGTGGCAGCAGTTCTTGTCGTACTGTCTCTTTGCACGTGTGACTAAGTCCCCCCAGGGCTTCTCTAGTGATTTGGTGAGCCAGATCCAACCGTTCCCGCATCTGCTATACATACTCTGGAGAAGTGGGTTGGTGTTCCGGATCAGGAGGCAAACCTGCGACGAGGTCCATTGGTTCACTTACTTCTCGGCCCAACATCATAAAGTTTGGAGAGAAGCCTGTAGCACTATGTTTGGTTGCCCTGTATGCCATAACAGCATAAGGAATCATCAGGTCCCAATCCCAATGACGGTGTGCTGCTGTAGTAGCCAGGATCTTTTGGAGGGTGGCGTTGAAACACTCGACCTGACCGTCTGACTGCGGCCTGAATGGTGCTGTGTGAGTCTTGTCTATCCCAAACAAACTACACATCCCTTAGAATAATTAATAATAATTAATTCAATTTATAACGCACTTTTCATTACTGAAAATCTCAAAGTGCTACACATATATTGAATGCTACACACATTCATAAACCGGTGGCGGCAGACTACCATGCAAGGTGCTTTCCAGTCCTACCGGGAGCAACTCAGGGTTAAGTGTCTTGCCCAAGGACACAACGACACATGGTGCGGGTCCTGGGAGTCGAACCGCCAACTTTCCGATCGGGAGACGACTGCCATTACCACTACACCACGGCCGAACACCTCAGACTCGAAATAGTGTCCCTGTTCACTGTGTAGCGCTTGAGGGATTCCATAGCGGCACATCCACTCACTAGCAATGATACCGGTAACGGTCATAGCTCGCTTGTTTGGAATAGGAAATGCTTCAGTCCACTTTGTGAAATAATCTTATATCACAAGCACATAACGGTTTCCGTGCTCAGTATTGTTTAGTGGTCCCATAATATCCATTGCAATGTGCTCCATAGGAGCTCCTACCTGGACTGTTCCCATAGGAGCTTGTGGTGTCTTCTGGGGTCAAGCCCTTGATACACAGCTGATACAGGTTTTACACCAGAGGGTAACATCCTCCCTCATGTGGTACCAGTAGTATTGGGTTCTTAATCTGTTCAGGGTCTGCTCTACACCAAAATGTCTACCCACTGGCCCCTCATGCATCTGTCTCATCACGTCAAGTTGTAGTTTACGTAGCAGTAAAATTTGTGGGTAGAATTGGGTGTCATCAAGGCGATAGAACCAACAGACCAGAACTCCATCTCTGAAGTAGAGTCGTTTCCATTGAGTCCAGTATGTCTTAGTTGCTGGGCTGCATGGCGAGACAACAGACCATGGGGGGCATTTAGCACTAGCCTCCATCCAGCTGCATATGGGTGCAATGTCCACATCAGCATCCTGGGCCTGGCTCAGCTCCCCCATGGTCAAGTCATGAAACAAAGAAGCCATGTCAAGAGTCTTAGCCACGTATATTTTCTCAGTCAATTTCACAGTGTATCCATCAGTATGAACATTCTGATGCAATTTGTCTGTATCAGTGTAAGTGTTTTGGTCTAAAGTCTCTGTATCTGATGTGAGGGTGTTTTGACTTACCCCCACTGGACAAACTGCTGTGGTGGATGATCGGTCCTCTACCCCCACTGAACTTAGCAACAGGGATCTGTTGCTAGAGTTAAACTCACACAGGAGAGCCTGATGGTTGATGGCTATAGGTGATGTGGAGAGGTTCTGCACTTTACATGGGCAGGACTGGCAACAAGGTCTCCTGGAGAGACTGTCAGCATTGGTGTGCTATCGACCCAGACAATGGATAATCTCAAACTCCTATTCAGCCAGTTTCTCAAGCCATCGAGCTAACTGTCCTTCTGGCTCTCTCATTTTGGTCAGCCAGCGCAGACTGCTGTGCACCTTAAACGGACGGCCGAGGATATACTGACAAAAATGGGATGTGAAATCCACTATGGCCAGAAGTTCACGTCTTGTTGTGTGTGCTGTACAACTGGAGAATGACCATCAGAATAATATGTGTACCTGCTTATTAGTGAAGAGTGCAGACCAGCGTTTCATCAGAAGGCTTGTTGGTGATGTCTCCACGTCATCCCTCCAAATGTTAGGTCCACATTTTGTTTTGTCTTCTATTTGGCGCACAAATCCAATATGGCGGTTAGACAAAAAAAAAAGAGAGAAAGAAATTAGTGTGCTGTACAACTGGACAATGACCATCAGAATAATATGTTTACCTGCTTATTAGTAGCCTGGTTAAAACCAGACCCTTGTACTTCACTTCGCTTTGTACTAGGGTCTGGCATTTCTCCCATAGACAAGGATATCTCCGGTAGATTTTTGACCGGACCAATCAGAGAGCAGAAGGCGGAGTTTTGAACGACGTCGACTGACGTCGTCATTCAAAATGGCTGCCGCCACGAAGGAATTTTCAATAAAACAAGGTAAAAAACTATTATTTCTCTGCTGATAAAAAATATATTTCTTAGCTGACGTTATATCAGAAGTGTTCCTGAGCAATCAGAGAGCAGAAGGCGGAGTTTTGAACGACGTCGACTGACGTCGTCATTCAAAATGGCTGCCGCCACGAAGGAATTTTCAATAAAACAAGGTAAAAAACTATTATTTCTCTGCTGATAAAAAATATATTTCTTAGCTGACGTTATATCAGAAGTGCTCCTGAGCTTAACAGTTCCTAAATCAATTCACGAAATGGTCAAATTTGCTGGATTTAAATAGTTTCGGTTTGACATTTTCCAAACAGCCTCGGGTGCGCTACGAAAATAAATGATAAAAAATCGAATTTTATCTCAAATGTTTCATCCAGGCCAACAGTCAGTAAATTAGAGACATATAATTACACACTGGTAGCAGAAAAAATATCCACCAAGTGGTTTCTGAGCAATTTATCTGAATAGCCTGGCCTCGCCAGGCTAAATTAACAAAACTCTGCCTTCTGTTCTCTGATTGGTCCATTCAAAAATCTGCCAGAGAAATCGTTGTCTATGGGACAAGTCCCAGACCCTAGTACAAAGTGAAGTGAAGTACAAGGGTCTGGTTTTAACCAGGCTAGCTTATTAGTGAAGAGTGCAGGCCAGCGTTTCATCAGAAGGCTTGGTGTTGATGTCTCCACGTCATCCCTCCAAATGTTAGGTCCACATTTTGTTTTGTCTTCTATTTGGCGCACAAATACAATATGGCGGTTAGATTTTTTAAAAAAAAGAGAGAAAGAAATTAGTGTGCTGTACAACTGGACAATGACCATCAGAATAATATGTGTACCTGCTTATTAGTGAAGAGTGCAGGCCAGCGTTTCATCAGAAGGCTTGGTGTTGATGTCTCCACAATGTCATCCCTCCAAATGTTAGGTCCACATTTTGTTTTGTCTTCAATTTGGCGTACAAATCCAATATGGTGGTTAGACAAAAAAAATAAAAAAAAATAATAATAATTTAATGTACTAACACAGAATTAGGGTTGGGCATCGAGAATCGAGAATCGTTCGGAACCGGGACTAACTGTCCGGTTTTCCCGGAATTGTTCAAAATATTAATTTGCGATTCCTAAATTCGATGCTAGTTAGCCGACCGGAAGTAGCCCCGCCGAAAACCAATGAAGAAGAATCCACCGGAAGTGTGGATTCCGCGATTGAAAGCTTACTAATTAATAAAATGACCAGTCAGGTCAGTGCAGCACTTGCAATAATTTTCTATCATGCAAAGGAGGGTGGAGAAGTAAAATAGTGTCCCGTCTTTGACGCGCTCCACCGGATTATTTTCGCTTCGTATCCGACCGGAAGTACAGAGTGGTCCGTCTGCAAAACGCTCCGCCGAACTTTTCGCTAATCGCCACCTCTTCGGCTCCACCAGGTAAATAAATAAACTATAAACTACATCTCATACCAACATTAAGGCAGCTAACAAGTTATACTCCGCTTAAAGCGGTAAGTCAGCTCAAATACAAACACGATGCTAACGTTAGCTTGTATTTTTTTTCTTAGACAAACGACCTGAAATGGCTTCACAGTGTTCACCAGTGACTGTCCAAGGTAAAAACGTCAGTAACTTTAGAGTGCCACAGCTGTTACAGCATATGTTGTGAAAAGGTTGCATCCCTTTTCAGATGTGAATTCAACCATGGATTGCACTTACATTGCACTCAAATCCAACACTTATTAACATTCTTAATCCATTTAAAGTTCTCAGTGTCTTTTAAAATGTCTAAATGTCTCTAGTTTTCAGTATTATATAATTTCTGTTTATGTTCTCTTTCATTCCATTATGAGTGCATGTCACAGTTTGAAGAATTATTGAATAGGTTAGTTAGGCAATAACAACAGAGCTAATAATTGTACACATTCTCAGTCTTAAAAATGATTTAATAATCTCTTTTTACTGATAATACTGATAAACCTGTTGTTTGTTTAGGAACTTCCTGCAGTCTGGTCTCCACTGGAGGAGCGTTTTGCTGAGGAAGAGGCACAACATAATTTCACAACTCCATGTCCATGAAGAAACAAATGGAGAGAGGGCTGCAGATACCAGGACATCCCATCAGCTGTTCTGTCTGAGGATCCTACTGCAGGTGGTGGAACCAGGTTAGCCCATCAGTGGGAGCTCAGTAACATGACTGCAGCATCAGACACTGGACAATATTATATGTATAATAATAATAACAATAATAATAATAATAATAATATATGTTTGTGAGTCCTCCATGTTGCCATACCATACCATTTTATTTATAAAGCACTTTCAACAGGAACAAGTCCACACCAAAGTGCTTCATGTTGGCTCTAATCTGCCCTGTGAGAAATTCACAGTAAATGTAACAAAAAGGAAAAAGTTCATAGCATTAAATTCAAACAGAAGTACAAATTATTTCATCCTGAAATAACTCTGGCTAACTACTGTAGCTTTTTTATAACATGGAGTTAAACTCAATGTAGTCTCCTCAGATAAATAGTGTTACCATTATTTTTATATTAAAGGTTCTGTTAACTTATTATTTTTATATTAAAGTTTCTGTTAACTTATTATTTTTATATTAAAGTTTCTGTTAAACTTATTATTTTTATATTTGATTGTTTCTGTTCAGTGCCCTGAGACAACTTCTGTTGTGACTTGGAACTATACAGTATAAATAAACTGAATTGACACGTCTTTTTGTAACCCCGCCTACAAAAAGAATCGGAACAGAGAATCGAAAAGAATCGGAATCGAAACGAAGAATCGGAATCGGAACCGGAATCGCTCAAATTCAAACGATGCCCAACCCTACACAGAATATAAGCAAAATTCACTACATCACCAGGAATGATTGTAAGAACCAACAGCCCTTGGTTTGAATGTTCCTTGTCAAAGTTTTAAAAAATTAAAGCATGTGGTAAATTATTCTGTATGCAACAGGGAGCTAGCAGAGCTAACTGCTAACAGCATTAGCTCTCTGTGAGGGGCAATTAGTTCTTGTTTGCTACAGGCATTAACTACCGGTACTAATTCAATCAGTCCCGAAATAACAACAAAGGATGATCAACTACAAAGTAGCTATAATTTAGGGCAAACATGATGCAGTTGACACTCCGGTGAAACATTATAGCTATCGTTAACATGAGCAAACAAAAACGTTATTTTACCAGCAAGTACAATAAAAACGGAATCAAATTTGAGCACTTGACATGTGTCAATAAACAGTTACATCAACCAGACTGACCTGATTTCAGCACTTCGTCACTGTAATGAGATTTTGCAGCAAACAGTCAGGAGAAACATGCACTGGGCTCACGGTTCTTCTTCATTTTTTTTCTTCCTCTTTGTGCACCAGGCAGGTCACGTGTTCACTGACAAGCCTCGCCCCAAACCAGTAAAAACATGTAAATGAGAGGTGTCTCCACTCAGAGCCATTAGTAAAGTAGCTACTCATTTTGAGCAGTATGCAATTCACATGTTGTTTAGTAATGGTCCCGCCGTTTGCAAAATAACAAAAAGATTAGTAATAATAGCTTGACTTATTATGTAAATGAAAATTTGGGGTTACAGTGTAAGTCCCATCCTTCTTACGTACCATAACTATGGGTGAGGGCCAGCTGCTGTGGCTGCTTTGGACGAGACCGTTCTGCAGGCTGTCATGTATCTGCTGATCGGCATATTGCTGCTTCTCTTACGCCATCTTATGTGGAGGTTGTTTGATCGGAGCACTTGGACGAAGTACAATATTGTACTGGACGAGGTTGGTTCAGCCCAGGTCAGCAGGCCCAGTAGAGAACACGTCCATAAGTAGAAAGCAAACATTTAAGTTGAAGACATTCGCCATCCTTGAGGTGTCTAGAGCTCTGAGCATAGAGCTCCTCTAGGTGCAGAGGAACCACAGGGAAGCTGACTGGTGAGTCTGTGGCTGGTGAGACACAGGGAGGCTGCATGGCTTCAGCTGGATGGAGGACACCAACCATGGATCCTTCTTTGATGGTCACAACATTATTGCCAGGATTAAAGAGGCAAAAGGGGACCGTTTTGGACGTCTGGGGATGAACTAAGACTTTGGCAAGGAGTACTTTGTGTGGTGGTTTCATGAGCATGAGCTATTTCGTATGCATGGGCGAGTGTGGCCGGTTGTTGCTCTAATAGCTTCTGAACTATTTCGGCATCACCCAGACCTTTTGTGAAAACTTCGACAGCAATAAAGTTCTATTCAGCTTCTGCTCCGTCACCATAAGCCACAGCCACTTTCCCATAAATATCATCTCTAAATGTTTGCGGGTCCTCTCCATGTTTTCGTACTCGCTGCCTCAGTTCTACTGCAACCATAGTGACATGATCAGAAGATTGGCCATATGCAGTTTACAGTTCATCCACCAGGCAGCAGTAGTCCCACCTGGAAGAGCGAGGATTTCTGTGGACAATGGCCCCTGCTGCGCCAACGAGACAGAATTTCAGTTGAACTTTCATTGTCTTTTCAGACTAGTAGTTCACTTCGGCCCAGCTCCCAAACCTGTGCAGAAATTATTTCCATGGTGTGGTACCGTCGTATTGGCCCAGACGTAAAGTGGGGACCCTCTCTCTAGGATCTCCATCCTCCTCACTGTCGGATAAAGGCTGCTGCACCATGAAACAAGTTTTATTTGGTTTTAATCAGGGCTGGGGCCATGCAGGGGTTTGCTTGTAGCTTAAAGTTCCATCCAGGTTATGGGAAGGGGTACATTGCATGGCAGGAAATGCCACCAGGTTAAAGGGGGCTGACGTGCTGTGCACAAAGCTTTGTATATGAGCAGAAGCAAACGGGTTGGATTCCATATAATTATCCTTCATTTGAAATGTGGGGGCTGGATAGAAATGCATGCCATTGTCTGCATTCTCTCCATGGGCATTATAACCTTGACATTCGGTATCAACAAATGGGTTCGTAGAGCTAACCTGTGGCTGAGCGGGGCCGTGGTGCGGTGCATACATGTCCCCTCCTTTAGCGTACGAGCTAAAACAGTATTCATCACACAGAAAAGGGTTGTAATGTTCACATTTCCCCACGTCACATCTTCGGTAGCCTTTGTACACTCTGCACCCTCGGCAGACATGTCCAATGTCATAAACGTGTTGGAATAATCTGTTTCAAACCCATAGTTTTCATAGGGGTGGTGGGCGGCAGCGTCCTTCTTGCGGTTGCTAAGAAATGGGCTAATGCAACGGGCTAATGCGGTCTCTCGTCTTTATTGCTAGCCGTTATTATCTCTCTTGTTCAAAGCTCACCACGCGTCCAACAAGGCAAAGAAGTCCCTTCGTGGTCGCCAGTGTTAACCTTTCCTGCTTAGTCCTTCGACCATGGTCAAAGGACACAGGTGCGATCTTCTTCTAGGGCCCAAAGTCTCTGCTTCGGGGTTAACTCCCTCACTCGCCTTGCACATAAACCACACGGTGGCGCTAAGGTGGTTGGAGGTTAACCTTTTTAATAATAGCTCCAACTGATGCCTGGTACCCACTGCCCCGGTGTCGGGCGGCTGAAGCGGCCGGTTTACATTCAAAGTCTATGAGGAGACGCGTGGAGTCACGGCGAACCGGGAAGCGGCGCGATTCGAGTGATCGAAGCGGCGCGGCAGCCTGCAGTTCCTTTTCCACGCACGCGCGCGTCCAAATCAACCTAGGCGTCGAACTGCCAACGCCAGAAAATTCGATCTCTGGTGGCTCGACGCGTCCAGAAAACAGTCGGGAGAGCCTCTGCTATCTGATTACACAACCACAACGGGACTTTTTTTGGACTTTTTAAACTTACCGGATCGAGCCTCCATGAATTGGAACCAAACTCCGGTAAGAAACGTGACATTTTTACAGTTGCTGCTGACAGGCTGCTGTTCTCTCCAGTGTAGATCACCCCAAACATAAAAAAAAAAACGTTTTAATCTCATCAAAGACCGTCGGAGGTGCAGTTAACACAACAACTGAACCCGGAAAACGAGCTAGAGACCCCTCCCTCTGCCACCCCCTAGTGCGCGTCATCAGACGGTCTTCAGTGGCAGTGGGACCGTGACAAGCGGCCAAAAGGGGACGGCAGGCGCGTTTCGAGTTGTGCAGTGGGGACCAGGCATAACAGGTGAACTAACGGACTTTTCTTACAGCCATTGCTTCGGTCGCCGTTTACACTACTCCACCACACACACATACCATCTCTCTCTCTCGCTCCTAAAACATGCAGGTCTCAGCATGCAGCGCCCTCCTCAGACTGGAGGACAGCCGCCACACATCTCTCCCACCCACACACACTACTCACTGAGCCATTCATCACATTCAGTGGAGGCACTTTCCACAACACTAGGAAGTCCAGTTCATTTGGAGAGGTGTGAACACGCCATCGAACTTTGTCACGGAACAAAAAGGCGAACTAGCGCAGTTTGAGTACAGTGTGAATGCAACCAGACCGGGCACCACTTCGCAAGCAGGAAGTGGATTACAACACCGGGCAAACAAACACGCATTTCTCTTGCCTCATATGGAGCCGTCAGCATGCCTTGTTTTAAAAACAACATTATCTATGGTCTTCTGCCTCATCTTCCGTTCATGCTGAGTCCATTGTTGAAAAATTACAAAAAGAACTCATAAAACAGCTAAAAGTTAACGCCACTCCATTATTTATTTAATTTCCAGAAAAATAATGTTTCTTCTTCAGAGGTGTTTGTGTCGTTTCTTTCATTAGTTCTTGGTGCAGCGCCACCACAGACAAGTGAGAGAACAGGTTAGTTCAAACAGCTTGACTCGACTACACAGTGCAGTGTGAACCACACCAGCTCAAATGTAAACAAAATGTTTTGAATAGTGGTCCCCCAACCGAACAGAGTCTACCAGACTATCAGGTGTGAAAACAACCTAAGACAGTACTGCTCCCACTCCGGTGTCTAAAGGCTGAGTTAGACTTGCGCTTTGGTCCGCAGGCTGGAGCGTGCGCGCCGCGCGTGCACTCAGCCGTGCGGCGAAATGCGTTTACAGTGTCGCCTCTGTGTTTATGGTTGACGCACGGCGGCGCATGGCAAAGTGCTGTTCTTTTACGGACCAGCAGGAGGCAGTACCCTCTAAAACCTGTGCATATGTTGCAAGAAAGGTGTAGAAGAAGAAATCTACCGTAGAAGAAGAACTGTTTGAAATCACACAACAAAAACAAATAGCTTTCCGCTCGCGTGCTGAACTGTTGTCTTTATTTGCGGTTTTAATGCATGGAGTCAGCGGAGGAGAAAGCGATCACGTGACTTTTGGCGAAAAAACAAAAGAAAAGTCCGACTCCAGATCAGGAATGAAGGAGAATTTAATACATTTTGTGTCACAAAACATTCCTCCATGCGTGCGACTCCGTCTCCACGACCACAGCGGCGCAAACAGCTGCAGGCTCCGGCGTGAAGAGGGTGAAGGCTGTCGGGTGTGGACCTGTCAATCAAATCGTAGCGCCCACCGCACGCGCATAGGCTTGCAAAGTTTCAAAAATTCAGAGGTGCACGACACGCACACTTTTGGAGTGCGCACCCTTGCGCGTTGCGCGACGCGTCACGTACAGTATGAATCTAGCTTTAGGTGTCTACCTCTAGAATGAATTGTGCTTTTGTATATGGGTGGCAAAGGATAGGTGCAAGGAAAAAATGTGTTTTAACTTACCAAATGCAGCATCAGCCTCAGGAGTCCATTAAACACATTTAGAGCAGATGTTGGTTACGAGAGAGTGGCTGCTATTTGGCTATAGTTTTTGATGACCCTCCTGTAAAAGTTGGGAAAACCTGTTATGTGGAGGTTGTTCTGATGTGGTCAGAGAAATAACAAAAACAGCCTAGAATATTTTCACAAGCCTTTTACAAAAAAACAAGCTGTGGGTTTCAAAAACTGAATGTTCTAAATAATCTCTGATCACATGATTTTGAACTCCATGACCAGCCTCCATCCAGCTGCTGGTTGTGAACCGCTTTTGTCAGGCCTGAAAAGTGGGGAAGGGGACATTGTGCAGCTGTGGCTGAGTGGTTATAGCAGTCATCCTCCAATGCAAGAGTTGGGGGTTTGATTCCACCAGCAATCACATGCCAAAGTGTCTCTGGGCAAGACACTGAACCCCTCATTGCCTCCAATGTGTGTCCCATTGGTGTATGAATGTGATAAAGCACTGATAAGTCTCTACATTAGCTTTCTAGGGATCTAGTAAAGTGCTCTATGAATGGGTAAATGAGGGCACAGATTGTAGTGTAAAGAGTATTGATTATCTTGATAAGATAGAAAGGCATTTTATAAGTACAGCCCATTAAACCACAGTACCATGATTGCAAAGACTCAAAATTTGATGAGAGTGCAACAAAACGTTTGCATATTTTCTCTTAAACCTCCTGCAGGTTTTAGTCTCCATCAGTCAGAGACCTTTGAGGTCCTGCCTTCAGCGTTAGAGCTGAATAAAAACCAGTGGAAGGTGCAGGAGCAACACAAACCTGGGCGTGAGTGATTCGAATATAAACAGCTGTTGTAAAACGCCTCATTTAGACCCTCAGCTGTGTCGTTTGTGCTCCCAGAACTTCATTTAACTTTTATCCATCTGCCACCATTTTGCTTGTGTTCAATCAGCCTGCAACTCCGTTTGATTTGAACTCACTGAGCTACATTACGCTGACCGGGGACAGAACGTGTCAGTTTCATAGGTTTGCATGCAAGCCGGTTGTATTTTGTCTCATTTTCTCACATATTGGTTGTTTTTGTCAGGCCTGAAAACAATCCCGTGGCCCTGCATGCAATCAGAGGGCAGTAGAACTGGGGAAGGGGACGTTGGATGATGATGATGATGTGTTGGAGGGCGGGGGGGCTCGTTCCATCCATCTCTGTCTCAGCTGAGCTTCGTTTGTAGTGCATCAAAGCATCTCTCTATCTCATTTTGCCATAATAACCTGCCATCTTTCATGGCTTTTCATTTAGTTTCAAGTGCTGGAAATGATTCGGCAGAAATGAAGTGGCCACTGCAGAGGAGAAGCAGCAAGAAGAAAGAAGGAGATGAGATTACTAACGCAAACTTTTACTCTTTTCATTTTCCTCCCCGTGCCTCACCGCTGAACTCCATTTGGATTTCATTATGGAATCTCACCGTTTAATTTCCTTCATAATTAGCTGCCTTTCATTCACAGCAAATGCACGGTGTGTGTGTGTGTGTGTGTATGTGTGTGTGTGTGTGTGTTGTGTGTGTGTGTGTGTGTGTGTGTGTGGGTGGGGGGAGTGTGATTCCCAACAGACTGAATCAAAGGTCTGCAGCCTAGCTACAGTTAAATCAGTCATTTCTGCTCCTTCTAAAAACCGCTTGTGGAAAACCAAAAAGCCAAGTGGTGCATCAACGTCCCACGCTGCTGAGGGGTTTGAACAGTGAATGTTTGTAGATTTTGAGATTAGATTTTTTTCTGTGCAGGAATTAGACAGGGGTTGTAAGTAAAGCTTGATGCTTTTGGTGCGATATTCAAGTGGGTAGGAGTTACACTGTGGAGAAGAACAGAGGGAGTTGCTTTACATTTTATTTTTATTGTCTGACGTAGCATAGAGTGACGGATCCTGGTGAGTGGAGACATTTTATCCACAACCAGGTGCAATTGAGGATCCAGGGGGTGGCCAATGGTGGTCTTGACCACTATTATTTTCCTCAAATGATAGGGATGGTTGGTTTACATATATGATTAGTGGTGGCCATCTTGGTTTTTTACACAGAAACACAGTTTTCGATAGCTATGTTTCTCGGTTTTTCAGACCATTTATCTATCCTTATG
>JBBPBX010006466.1:52797-68385 GCA_038048925.1 Garcialebias charrua | reverse complement strand
TTATATAGCACTTTCTAGCCCCCTGTAAGGAGCCCCAAAGCGCTTTACAATACCAGCCATCCACCCATTCATTCACACATTCATACACCGGTAGTGGTAGCCTGCCTTGCAAGGCGCCATCCAGACCTACCGGTCAACATTCAAGTGTTGCCCATTCCTGTCTTGTGTAAAAAGGGTCTCTCACTTGCTATTAAGTCGACTGTAGTTCAAAGTCACACAGTTAGCTTGTTGTCTATAGGTGTCCCAATGAATGCCTGTCTGGAGTTTCTGAGTAATAAAAACAACTCAGATGGTGTCTTAAAAAGTTAAATCACTGCACTGCAGTACAAGTACTTTGTTGCTGCACTTAAGTACAGCTTTTATGTATCTGCACTTTACTTAAGTAGAGTTAAACGTGGGTACTTTCAACTTTTACTCCACTACATTTTACATCATCTGTACTTTCTACTACACTACATTTCTATAATGCGTTGAGTTACAAGTTACATTCACGTTGCAGTTTTTTGATTTGTTTGTTAGTTTGAAAGTAACAAATGGTGAGAGGGGAGTTGATCCATTGAATCACTGCAAAGTGGAAAGCTACATATACTGATCAAGTTCATGAAATGGTTGCGCGCCGAGCTGCAATAAAGTTGTCTAGAGACATCTTGGATGTATGGACTGGTCCAGTATGGTATATCAGTCACCTCATCGCACCCAACCCACACTCTGTCACAACTCCAGTAAGGTTGGTCTGGAACAGCAGTCAAAAGTGCAAAGGGGTGAGTTTAAATGATCTCCTGTTTAAAGGCCCAGATGTCCTCAACCCAATCCGTGCTATGCTCTTCAAATTCCGAACGGGAACTTTTGCTGCTCTGGGGGACATACGGAGGATGTACAATTCAGTGTGGCTTGAGGACCGAGAGGTGCATCGGCATAGGTTCCTGTGGCGTGACTCTGAGGAGGAGGAGCTGGGTGAATTTGCAATAACAAGAGTCAACATTGGAGATAAGCCAGCAGGTTGTATTGCTCAACTTGCCCTGAGAGAGACAGCTAATCTCCCCCAGTTCAGCCATTTTGTGGAGGAGCGTCAAGTAATAGAAGAACATAGCTATGTTGATGACTTCTTGACCTCTCATAACAACTTGAACCAGCTTAAACTCATCACAAAAAATGTGGAAGAGATTCTGCGAGCAGGTGGGTTTGAATTAAAGCCATGGATCTTCTCTGGTCAAAGTGGAAAACAGTCTGCTGGAAAGCAGGACCAAGAGACTACTCCAAAGTCTATAATCCTACCAAATCAGCTCAAAATGGAAGACAACAAAGCTCTTGGCCTTGGCTACACCCTGGAAGATGACAAGGTCCATGTCATGGTTGGAATAAACTTCTCAAAGAGAAAGAGAAAAAAAGACTTGAAAGAAAATTCAGAGTGGCAGCGAGGCCCACATTTTCTTAGTCTACCAACTGATGAGTGGCCAATTAAATCTGCTAAGGATGTTTCATCAATGGCAAGAGAGTCTGTTGGAAAGATGCAGAAGAAATCATTTGTTGCTGCACTCACAAGAGCTCAGGTAAAGAAAGAACCACCAGACCTGGAGCTTCGAAGGCCACCTGCAGGTGCTGCAATCCAGAACCTGCTGAATGTGCGACATTTCAGCAGTTTGACTCGGCTGACCCAAACGATTGCCCAGGTCTGGCGGGCTGCAAAATGTTTTGTTGGTCAGAAGAGGACCGTGAGAACCCCAAAGTGGGAGGCAGTTTGGGAGAGTCATCAGTGTCAACCCAGACTCCAAAGGCATCGTGCGGGATGTGAAAGTTGGAGTCGTGACAAACTCCTGTGCCCCAGAGGTGAGGCCTGCAGCCAAGCATCCTGCAGCCAAGCATCCTGCAGCCAAGCATCCTGCATCCAAACAACCTGCATCCAGCAGTCAGAGAGACACTCAATCCACAATCCTTCACAGGGACGTCCGACGGTTGGTGGTCCTGCTGGCTGTAGAAGAGCAGGCAGGGAGTTTGTGACTGTGAGCAAGTGTATACGATCTTTCCAGTGGTTTACGTGGGAAGATCGAGTGGGAGGTGTTGAGCTGAGCTCCAAGCTGAGCTCCAGGCCCCGCCCATCTCTCACTGGTTGTGGGTTTGAGGTGTCTCCCAGCCAGGGGGCAGCAGACTGTTTTGCTACAGGTGCAGATGATTTGATGATTTGTTTGAAGGTGTTCACTCACAGGGCAGCAGAAGGCAAACAATGTGGGAGAGAAGTGCTGGGAGAAGTTTTACTTAAGAAAATATTGCAGAACTAAGGCTTGTTTCATGAAAAAGGAGGAAGAAGGAGCCGGTGAGCTTTAAACTATATTGTATTTGGAGCTGTGGACTAACAAGTCAAAAATGTTTATATTCAGGTTAAAAATGTAATTTGTTAAACTTGTGACAAAGTTCAAATTGCAAATGATATATGTTAAAGGGCAGTTAAAGTGTGTATTATTATGAAAGGTGGAAGCTAAAAGTAATTTGTTAAATGTGATTTTGTACATTTAAGGGAGCTTAGAGCTGCCAAAGTGTATCACTGGGGAACTAAACTAAACTAAAGTTTATCACTGAAAAACATTTAAAATATGTTCAATTGTATTTGGGTGTCACATATGTGGATGTGTTATACTTAATTTCAAGGGTAAATTTTAGTTTGAAAAGGATTTAATTTTAGGAATATGTTAATTGATGTAGGCTTATTGAGTTACATTTTTCTTGAACTATTTTCTTGTTTGTACTCTTAGGTTTTTCACCTGTTTTGACCTCAACAAACTTTCAAAATAAAAGAAAAGAAAGGATTGATTCTTGGTCATTGAGTGAAGTCCAGTCCAAAATCTTCTAAAGCAAGCTACCCTTTCAAGTGGGGGGAAACTGCAGATTAAAAACTGAAAACCACTTGACAATCTTGCATGAACTGGCAACATGCATGTTGCTAATGCAGTGCTTGGCTGCTAAATAATAATAATAATAATAATAATGTCCTTTTATGTCATCTGTGTATGTTTCCCATACACAGACGAAATTCATCTCTGCATTTAACCCAACCACCACCAGGTGGTGCAGTGAGCAGCCATAGAAAGCACCCGGGGAGCTGGAGAATTAGGTGTGCACTCATAGACACCCCAAGGTGTGTAGTGGTCGGGGCGCGAACCCGCGTCCTTCGGGTCCCAAGACGGAAGCCCTGCCACTACACATGAGCTGCAGTGTTTGGGTGTTTGTTGCTTGTGTGGCTAGGAACTCGTTAGCCCCAAGCTTATTCATAAGATGATATATTATAGAATGACAGGATTAACACAGTGTTACTTTAAAGCAGTGGTCTCAAACTTATCCGTGAAAAGGTTGCTGTGGCTGCAGGTTTTTGCTCCACTTAAAGTGGACATCTGAAATGGCTGTGTGAGAAGACAGTTTAGTTGAGGGGTCTGCAACCTGTGACTCTGGAGCCACATGCGGCTCTTTGGTTCATTTGCAGCAGCAGAACTTACCGTATATGAAGAACTGTCTGCATAGTTTATAGCTTTTTTTATTATTAAAAAAAGATTGTTAAAACTGAAAAATTTCCTCCTTTACAAGAATCTGGTCTTTTAGTTTAATTGTTAAAAATCATTAGATAGTTTTTTTTAATGTCACTCCTACTGGCCATAAAAGCCCCCTCCATCAAACCCAAAGTGGCTCACGGGCCACCAGTTGATAACCACAGTTGTAGCATAGTTGTTGCAGCTCCGGACACATTTATGTAGTGAACAAATGTGTAAAAATATATATTTTGATGTAAAGGTTGCAGACCCCTGGTTTAGTTGATTGAATGATCCAAATCAGAAGTGCCACCACATGGTTGGGACTATATTTATGCAATTCTTCATTAGGTGTATATAATTTGTATAAATTAGGATTAAGATTTATTATTTATTTATTAAGAGTATCCTATGCATGCCCAATAATTCAGGTAGAAAAATCTATAAAAGTCATCAGGTCCTTTGGATGAATAATTTTTTTTTTTTAAGTTGTTGAAATGTTTCATCTTTAAAGGAGACCACAGATGCAAAATTCACTTTTTAATGTTTTTTTACTCAACTTTGGGTATTTACTTCATAAAAAAACAGTCCTTGTGCCAAAAAAATGCACCCAGTGGTTTATTTACTCTAAGTAGATTTATTTTACTGTGATAAAAACGGTTCGTTTTTGAAATAAACTGGAAGTCAATCACACTTGTGACGTCACAAGCGCTAGGACAACCCACCACAACCTGAGTCCAGCTCCTCACCTAGCAACCCCTGGTTAGGCTCAACCCACTTCTGTATTAAACACATGACTGTTGTTTTTCATGATTTCATCTCATCTTTTGTTTATATGTTATTAATTTCATGTGTACAGCACTTTGTTGCAGCTGTGGTTTTTTAAATGGCTTTATAAATAAAGTATAATTGTTATTTTTATGTTTTAGTTCAATTTTTAGTGTATTTGCGATCTCTCCCAACGCGCCGCCGGCAAAAATTAAACGAGCATACCCCCGGCGTAGAGACCGGTTGCGACGGGACCCTCTTCTGGCTTGATGGAGCGGAGCTTCAACTGTACAGCCTCGCAGCAGCCTCGCAGCAGCCTTGCAGCAGCGAGGACCTTCTCCTTACGGATTAATTTACGGGAGACACTTGGTGAACTTTGTGTGTGTCCTGACTGGAACAGCGATAACTCCCAAAATCGCCGCGTGCAACGAGCGGAGCTGGCGAACACCGGAAGAGGAACAAGCTAACATTAGCTTCGGATTCGGGTGGTCTAATGCAAAAAGGAGCAGCAAATTGCGGCGCGCTCAGACGGGTTTCGGTAAGTTTTCTTAAGCTAGCACTAACAGTAAGTCAAATGAGTAATAAAATGTTTTTTGAATGTCCAGAGGACCAGACTTAGCTTTTTTGGAAAAAAAGAGATAATTTTAAAACAACAACACATTACAGATACTGGCTGTTACAGAGGGCGTAAACAGATCGTTGAAGGGCGTGGACTTCAGAACTTCTATCAGAAACCAGTTGTTCAAAACAAAAGTTAAAAATGGCAGAATTAAAAAGGGTATAATTGATTATCTAAGAATTATTTTGTGCATTAAATTGAAGGAATAGGGTCTAGATAGCACACAGAAATACCATAAAAATTAAAAGAGCTGCAAGAAGCTCAGTCTTCTAGCACCTTCTCATATTGGGTCAACCCGCTTGTTGTTGACATTCAAACTAGCTGTTCACATGTAAAAGGAGGACCATCAGCTTAACGATAAATCGTTAGCTCGATCCATTGTTAGGCTGATGGTCCTCCTTTACAGCTCCTCAGACTGACAAAGTCTTTTGGATTAAAGATGAAACATTTCAACAACTTTTTTTATCCATCCAGAGGACCTGACTTAACTTTTTTTATATTTACTGGTATTAAGAGTATATTTTTATTGTCAGCGAAAGCACAGCACTCATCTCCAGCAATACCTTGCACTGACTGCAACAGCCATCAAAAGGAAAGGACCGGAGTCCAGTGAAGGTGCTTCAACCAGCAAGCAGCGAAAACTGGAGGAAAGCACTAAAGTTTCTCAGAAGAGCATTGACCATGCAGTGATAAACTTCATTGTCCAGGCAAGAAAGTTAATTCTCAATAGTCCAGGTATCAAATCCGCTCATTCTCAATCAGTTCATCTGGACAGTTTCTTTTTAGCAGAAACGTTTCACCCTCACTCCAGAGGGCTTCCTCAGTCAGAGTAGTCCAAAGCACACTGAAGTTAACCCACCAAGTAAGCAACTTATGTGGACCAACCAGTTTGCTGTAGCCAAGATGGTTTCTGGGGGCGTGTCCCTCGTCGACTCCTCCCAGGCAGGCAGACATGTCCAAAGTGGTTCAAGACAAGAAAGTTAATTCTCAATAGTCCAGGTATCAAATCCGCTCATTCTCAATCAGTTCATCTGGACAGTTTCTTTTTAGCAGAAACGTTTCACCCTCACTCCAGAGGGCTTCCTCAGTCAGAGTAGTCCAAAGCACACTGAAGTTAACCCACCAAGTAAGCAACTTATGTGGACCAACCAGTTTGCTGTAGCCAAGATGGTTTCTGGGGGCGTGTCCCTCGTCCGCGTTGTCTTGAACCACTTTGGACATGTCTGCCTGCCTGGGAGGAGTCGACGAGGGACACGCCCCCAGAAACCATCTTGGCTACAGCAAACTGGTTGGTCCACATAAGTTGCTTACTTGGTGGGTTAACTTCAGTGTGCTTTGGACTACTCTGACTGAGGAAGCCCTCTGGAGTGAGGGTGAAACGTTTCTGCTAAAAAGAAACTGTCCAGATGAACTGATTGAGAATGAGCGGATTTGATACCTGGACTATTGAGAATTAACTTTCTTGTCTTGAACCACTTTGGACATGTCTGCCTGCCTGGGAGGAGTCGACGAGGGACACGCCCCCAGAAACCATCTTGGCTACAGCAAACTGGTTGGTCCACATAAGTTGCTTACTTGGTGGGTTAACTTCAGTGTGCTTTGGACTACTCTGACTGAGGAAGCCCTCTGGAGTGAGGGTGAAACGTTTCTGCTAAAAAGAAACTGTCCAGATGAACTGATTGAGAATGAGCGGATTTGATACCTGGACTATTGAGAATTAACTTTCTTGTCTTGAACCACTTTGGACATGTCTGCCTGCCTGGGAGGAGTCGACGAGGGACACGCCCCCAGAAACCATCTTGGCTACAGCAAACTGGTTGGTCCACATAAGTTGCTTACTTGGTGGGTTAACTTCAGTGTGCTTTGGACTACTCTGACTGAGGAAGCCCTCTGGAGTGAGGGTGAAACGTTTCTGCTAAAAAGAAACTGTCCAGATGAACTGATTGAGAATGAGCGGATTTGATACCTGGACTATTGAGAATTAACTTTCTTGTCTTGAACCACTTTGGACATGTCTGCCTGCCTGGGAGGAGTCGACGAGGGACACGCCCCCAGAAACCATCTTGGCTACAGCAAACTGGTTGGTCCACATAAGTTGCTTACTTGGTGGGTTAACTTCAGTGTGCTTTGGACTACTCTGACTGAGGAAGCCCTCTGGAGTGAGGGTGAAACGTTTCTGCTAAAAAGAAACTGTCCAGATGAACTGATTGAGAATGAGCGGATTTGATACCTGGACTATTGAGAATTAACTTTCTTGTCTTGAACCACTTTGGACATGTCTGCCTGCCTGGGAGGAGTCGACGAGGGACACGCCCCCAGAAACCATCTTGGCTACAGCAAACTGGTTGGTCCACATAAGTTGCTTACTTGGTGGGTTAACTTCAGTGTGCTTTGGACTACTCTGACTGAGGAAGCCCTCTGGAGTGAGGGTGAAACGTTTCTGCTAAAAAGAAACTGTCCAGATGAACTGATTGAGAATGAGCGGATTTGATACCTGGACTATTGAGAATTAACTTTCTTGTCTTGAACCACTTTGGACATGTCTGCCTGCCTGGGAGGAGTCGACGAGGGACACGCCCCCAGAAACCATCTTGGCTACAGCAAACTGGTTGGTCCACATAAGTTGCTTACTTGGTGGGTTAACTTCAGTGTGCTTTGGACTACTCTGACTGAGGAAGCCCTCTGGAGTGAGGGTGAAACGTTTCTGCTAAAAAGAAACTGTCCAGATGAACTGATTGAGAATGAGCGGATTTGATACCTGGACTATTGAGAATTAACTTTCTTGTCTTGAACCACTTTGGACATGTCTGCCTGCCTGGGAGGAGTCGACGAGGGACACGCCCCCAGAAACCATCTTGGCTACAGCAAACTGGTTGGTCCACATAAGTTGCTTACTTGGTGGGTTAACTTCAGTGTGCTTTGGACTACTCTGACTGAGGAAGCCCTCTGGAGTGAGGGTGAAACGTTTCTGCTAAAAAGAAACTGTCCAGATGAACTGATTGAGAATGAGCGGATTTGATACCTGGACTATTGAGAATTAACTTTCTTGTCTTGAACCACTTTGGACATGTCTGCCTGCCTGGGAGGAGTCGACGAGGGACACGCCCCCAGAAACCATCTTGGCTACAGCAAACTGGTTGGTCCACATAAGTTGCTTACTTGGTGGGTTAACTTCAGTGTGCTTTGGACTACTCTGACTGAGGAAGCCCTCTGGAGTGAGGGTGAAACGTTTCTGCTAAAAAGAAACTGTCCAGATGAACTGATTGAGAATGAGCGGATTTGATACCTGGACTATTGAGAATTAACTTTCTTGTCTTGAACCACTTTGGACATGTCTGCCTGCCTGGGAGGAGTCGACGAGGGACACGCCCCCAGAAACCATCTTGGCTACAGCAAACTGGTTGGTCCACATAAGTTGCTTACTTGGTGGGTTAACTTCAGTGTGCTTTGGACTACTCTGACTGAGGAAGCCCTCTGGAGTGAGGGTGAAACGTTTCTGCTAAAAAGAAACTGTCCAGATGAACTGATTGAGAATGAGCGGATTTGATACCTGGACTATTGAGAATTAACTTTCTTGTCTTGAACCACTTTGGACATGTCTGCCTGCCTGGGAGGAGTCGACGAGGGACACGCCCCCAGAAACCATCTTGGCTACAGCAAACTGGTTGGTCCACATAAGTTGCTTACTTGGTGGGTTAACTTCAGTGTGCTTTGGACTACTCTGACTGAGGAAGCCCTCTGGAGTGAGGGTGAAACGTTTCTGCTAAAAAGAAACTGTCCAGATGAACTGATTGAGAATGAGCGGATTTGATACCTGGACTATTGAGAATTAACTTTCTTGTCTTGAACCACTTTGGACATGTCTGCCTGCCTGGGAGGAGTCGACGAGGGACACGCCCCCAGAAACCATCTTGGCTACAGCAAACTGGTTGGTCCACATAAGTTGCTTACTTGGTGGGTTAACTTCAGTGTGCTTTGGACTACTCTGACTGAGGAAGCCCTCTGGAGTGAGGGTGAAACGTTTCTGCTAAAAAGAAACTGTCCAGATGAACTGATTGAGAATGAGCGGATTTGATACCTGGACTATTGAGAATTAACTTTCTTGTCTTGAACCACTTTGGACATGTCTGCCTGCCTGGGAGGAGTCGACGAGGGACACGCCCCCAGAAACCATCTTGGCTACAGCAAACTGGTTGGTCCACATAAGTTGCTTACTTGGTGGGTTAACTTCAGTGTGCTTTGGACTACTCTGACTGAGGAAGCCCTCTGGAGTGAGGGTGAAACGTTTCTGCTAAAAAGAAACTGTCCAGATGAACTGATTGAGAATGAGCGGATTTGATACCTGGACTATTGAGAATTAACTTTCTTGTCTTGAACCACTTTGGACATGTCTGCCTGCCTGGGAGGAGTCGACGAGGGACACGCCCCCAGAAACCATCTTGGCTACAGCAAACTGGTTGGTCCACATAAGTTGCTTACTTGGTGGGTTAACTTCAGTGTGCTTTGGACTACTCTGACTGAGGAAGCCCTCTGGAGTGAGGGTGAAACGTTTCTGCTAAAAAGAAACTGTCCAGATGAACTGATTGAGAATGAGCGGATTTGATACCTGGACTATTGAGAATTAACTTTCTTGTCTTGAACCACTTTGGACATGTCTGCCTGCCTGGGAGGAGTCGACGAGGGACACGCCCCCAGAAACCATCTTGGCTACAGCAAACTGGTTGGTCCACATAAGTTGCTTACTTGGTGGGTTAACTTCAGTGTGCTTTGGACTACTCTGACTGAGGAAGCCCTCTGGAGTGAGGGTGAAACGTNTATACATGTACAGTAGTAGTACTGTATTTTACCAAGCACTTAGCCTATCCTAACACAGTACCCTACATAATTATCAAAAAACACATACATTTGGGAGCCATAATGAAGGGAAGAAAGAGTTAATAACCTACTGGAATGCTGGTGAAGCCTTTTCCTCCGTTCCTCCTCAGTATTCTCTATTTGTTTACGTCGTAAAACGGCCGTCCATAAAACGGCCGTCCATAAAACGGCTACTTTTCCACAGCTGCTGCCTGTCCAGCTTGGTCCAACAAGTTTATTTTATTTTTTTATGTCCAGAGGACCAGACTTAACTTTTTTAGAGCGTACAGGGCAGTATTTATCCGCCGCTACGTTAAGAACGTAAAACCGGAAACTGCGTAACTTGGCTTTTCAAAATAAATTTTTCTAAATATTTATTTTTATTTTTTATGGGAGATGCATGTCGTAACCACGAAACGTTGTAACTCGAGGCCGTCGTAAGTCGAGGACTATCTGTATGTATGTATGTATGTATGTATGTATATGCTCAGGTTTTTGTTGGGCAGCATGAAAATCAGTTTGAATACATGTATAAAGTATGTGCGCAGAGTCAAATGAAAAACGTCTGAATGATTTTCTGCTGACTTTATGAATTAGGTGCAATGGGGCTTTGAAATAGTTCTCTCGGAAAGAAGGATAACATTAAAACCAGTTGGTGAAAAATGTGTCGGTGAATTTCAAAAATGGCATGATGCAGCCTGGTTTTACTACTCGAACCGCAACGAATGACGACGTTCATATTTTAAAATATGAAACTATACTTTGATAGGTAATGTCCTAGAAAATGTGGTGTTGTGTGATCCTGATAGAATGGAAAAAAAACCCGAATGTTGGTAAAATAGGAATGGGAAGTGAGAAGGAACCAGAGATGTCCAGCAGTAAAGGAGTGGATATCTCCAGACAGACCCATTCCTTTCAACTGCGACAAAGAAACCGTGAAAGCTCATTTCTAGAATCAGTATGCAGTTTGTGCTTTTTGGGCTGCTGTTAAAGTCATATGGTAAATAAAAAAATAAAAAAATAAAAACTGACATAATCTACCTTCTTTCTCTGCTGCCACCTTGGAAAAACATGTGGCTGTGAAACGTTTGTAGCACAGGCAAAATGATTACAGTAGTCCCTCGTTTATCATGGGGTATCCGTACCCTGAAGACCCACGATAAGTGAAAAAATCACGAAGTAGGAATAGGGGTACAAGTAGTAAGTACTTTGTAGTAGTTTAGTTTATTACTTATATAGGTATATATTAAAATGTTTTAAACATTTCCCACACTTTTGAAATATTGTAAACAATGTTTCTAAACTCTAAACGCTCTAAAAGAGCACAGAATGTCAAGATTTCAGCTCCCTGCCTCCTCTGCTCTTTGCCACCTGCAAGCTCTCTTGGCCACGCCCACTCCTCCGGTATGCACACTGAACATCTGCATGAACATCTGATCAGCTGTTCAGCGGCAGCAGGAAGTTTATCCTGCAACAATACGGGCTGTGCAGAGCTGCAGGGGGAAGCTTTTTCTGCAGCCCTGGGCTGCACAAATGTGCAGCAGGTGCTAAATAAATTAAAATAATTTATTTTAAATAAAAATATCATGCCAATTGTGCTGCTGCTCATCCATCAATCATCCATATGTGTGTCCTGTCCAATCTTATTTTGAAAAACAGCGATAGAGCAAATCCGCGATAAACGAACGGCAGTACCGAGAGACAACTGTATTATGACCAGTAACAGGCTTTCTGAAGCTCTTTTTTTTTCTGGTTTCTTTTTAATACAAGAGTTTATTCAATAATTATTGATGATCAGTTTAAGTTTCTATAGGTTTAGTTTCAGTTGTTTGTGTATTTTTGGGCAGTTTTTTTTCTTAGAAGATCAATCTCTTCATCAAACTTAGCTTTCTGGAACTGGTATTACTTTTCTCATTTTTGTTCTCCTAAAAACTAACTTGCAATAACATGTTAATGCAGTTACTTAGATATGATATGAGAGGCAACATGATAACAGTCCTGGTTTACTGTAAGTCAGGTATTTTACTTAAAACTAATAAAATGTTGCCCTTAAAATAATGCTGAACCTTTTTTAGGAACTTCACTTTGGTTTGGTGTTTTGTTAGAACATTTTCCCTATAAGATGATGGCATATGGATTAATACATTTGTAGATACTATTCTAGTAATTTTCCGTCAGTTTTGAATGTTGCCATTTTCTGGTTCACCACTCAGTATTGCTTCAAGTTAAGCTCTCCATAACATGGTGTTTGTTCTACAATCTATTCCAAGTTTCCAAGGCTGCTCTCACAGATATATTTTTCATTTGTATTCTGTTCCGAGGGGATTTATTTATTATTTATTAGTTTGTTTGTTTATTTATTTGCAGTTTAATGGCATTGATTTTCTCTTTTAATAACATTACAAACAATGAACAATTAATTTCTTAATCCTTGAATGTTGCCCTGTAGCCAGGCTTCTTTTCATCCTTTTGCTTATTGCCATCATTGATCTGCACTTTAGAGAGAAAGAAAGCAGAAGCCTTAGCTTCAGTTGTTTGAGTGTATAAAATAACATGCATGTAAACAAGTGTCTCAATATATTGTCAGTCCTAGATGAGAAGTCACAAAAACTGACACATTAGTCTAGATGTAATTGTTGAGTTTTTATTATTTTTATTATTTTTTATGTTTCACCTTCCTGCCTGGTATGGTCATCTGAGCTGTGGACTAAAAAAACAAACTGTTAAGAATTGTTTCAATGGCAGGTAAAATAGTGGGGAAACCACAAACAGCTCTGTCTCAACTGCTCACAGAAAGATCAAGGAAGACAACAAGAAAACTTTAGTAGATAGTACCCATCCTTTTTTTCGTCAGTTTGAACCTCTGAGCTCAGGAAGGCGTTATAGTGTCCCTCTGGCAACGTAAGAACTCATTAGTTCAGAGTGCAATAACCATTCTTACCCAAACCAAATGATAACATCTACCTATGGTATGCAAAATGTTTTATTCTATGCACAAATCGTTGATATTTGGGATTGTATGCATGCATTTTATTCTATGGTTGGAGAGCCAAAGGAAAATGTCCACCTTGGTGGACAATAAAGTTTTATCTTGTCTTATCTTATCGTATCCTTATTCCATCCTTACATTATCTTTCCCCGCTTCTTCCTTTCCAGGAAGGAGGTCGCTGGTGCATATTCAGCAGTCACTGTTGAGAGGTGGGTACACCCTGCACAGGTTCACCACCAACCACTCACACTCTCACTCACTACTAGGGACAATTTTTAGAGTTACTAATCAGCCTAATACAGTATATATGTTTTAAGTATGTGGATGTAATGTCAGGTCATTCAGATGGTGTTAGTTAAATATGTCACCTGCCTAATTAATGTATGAAATGTGACAGAACTTGGATGTTGGCAGGTCAGAGCTGTCATGACAATACATGAAGAACCAACAGCAATTTAAGAGGATAACATAATATTTTGCTAATATCCCCAAAAAATAAAAAGGAAGCAGACTAACAGATCAGCACTGCTCTAGAGCCATGACCGTTTTTGTAGCTGCAGACTACAGTAATGTTAAAGCAATTTAAACAAGCTCTGAGAATAATGTTCAGATATAAGAGGATTCAAAGTGGGCATTGTCTGCTTTATGAAGAAGTCGACTGCAGTGCATTTGCTGTTAGCTTCCCAAAGTGCTAACTGAGCCGTGACAGTTTTCTGTCCAAGAGCATGTTTTCATCATTTTTCCTCTTCCATGGGACAGCAGAATAAACAGACAGACAGTCAGGAGGGACGCTCATCTGTAAACCAGGTCATTGAGTCAAATCCCAGCAATCATGTCTGCAACATGAAAACAACCTGACTCAATCAGTCCAGACTGCCGTCTTTACATGCTTCACATCACAGCCAACTAATAGTAAAATATGAGGTTAATAATTCAATTTCATGCTACCAGGAATGACCACAAACATCCCTCAGATCTCTGTTTTATTATAATACTATCGGCAAAATACACACCATAAACGTAAAATATAGAATATAATAACTAAAGGTGCTGCTGGCAGTCTCTCCGCCCATCTATATATTTTTCCTCCGTTTGTGTGAAGGAAGTGAAACATCTCCAGGGTGGAAGGAGGGTTCACACTGATGGGTGAAAGAACAATGTCAGGTTGAGCAGGAGGGACTTATGGATAGTGCTGCACTGGGAGGCTCAGCCTGCAGTAATGTGTCCTGTGTGCAAAAGAAGCCAGGGGGCCAATTATACAGAGATTGAAGAACAAAAAACATGGCAGTGTATTTGTCACAACATGAACACTGTTGCACAGTAAGAGTGAGATTGGAATCTATTCACCAACATTGAAATAAATAAAAAAATCTTAATGTTTGCTTCTCTGTGCTCTATTCTGTCTCACCTAAGATTTGTATATTTGTATTATTATTATTATTATTATTATTATTATTATTATTATTATTATTATTATTATTATTATTATTATTATTATTACTATTCAATCCAGGGTTTTTAAAAGGTGAAAAGTGATTTCTAAAAATCATTTTGGCCAAATAGGCAGCATGGCCACCTAACAAGGCACTGGTTAAAATTAACATCCAGGCTCCAATTCCATTTAGAGTCTAGCTGTGTTGTCAGAAATCAACAGATGAAAGGAAAGCACAGCCAAGCAGGATGGTCGCATCCTTTCTTCTCCGTAATACACATTAATTTGTTTCTTTTTTTTTTTTTAAGCAATGGTGATCAACACAACATAATCATTTTAAAACTGTCAAGATGTGCTTTCACTTTAAGGATGTATGCCATTCATAAAGTTTACATTCTCTTTTAGGTATGAAATTGTTTTTAGCAGAGATTTATTAAAGTTTCACAGCTTGATAAGAATGAAATCCACCCATTATCTTTACCTGTTTCTTCCTTCTCGGGTTGCGGGGGGCACTGGTGCCCATGTCCAGCTATCACTGTGCAAGAGGTGGGGTACACACTGGACAGGTCTCCAGTCCATCACAGGGACACATAGAGACAAACGAGACAAACAATCATTCACTCTCTCATTCACACCTAAATTCAATTCAGTTTTTTTTCCTCTGGCACCAAGTCACAACAGACGTCATCTCAGGGCACTGAACGGAAACATTCATATACATTTTTTTTTTTTTTACATTATTTATGTGAGGAGCAGACTGCTTTAAGTTTAACTCCATCAAAGAACTCTCATCTTGAGCAAGCATAAAGGCAACAGTGGAAATGAGGTCAATTTGTCCTCTCGTAGTCTAAGCCTATACCAGTATAACAAGTCAACCCTAACTATAGGATTTATCAAAAAGAAAAGTCTTAATCCCAGTCTTAAAAATAGACAATGTGTCAGCCTCACAGACAGAAACTGGAAGTTGGTTCCACAAGAGAGGAGCCTGATAACTGAAAGATCTTCCTCCCATTCTGCTTTTAGAAACTCTAGGAACTGCAAGTAAACCTGCAGTCTGAGAGTGAAGTGCTTTGTTAGGAAAATATGGAACAATAAGCTCTGTAATATAAGATGGAGATGGGGACAATTTTAGCCAGTCAGTCTAAAATGCATGTTTTTGGTCTGTGGGAGGAAACCCATGCCTCCACGGAAAGAACATGCAAACTCTACTCAGAAGGGTCCTGGGCCGGGATTTGAGCCGGTGACCTCGCTGAAAGGCAGCAGCTCTACCAATTGAGCCACGGTGTTGCCCAAGAATCAAAACATTATTTTCATTTCTCATTTCTAAAAATATCTTTATAAACATGGCACTGTTCCTAGAAATGTCTTTATCGACACAAAAACAAACAAAACAATAAAAATGAAGCAAAAA
>JBBPBX010006466.1:29708-51091 GCA_038048925.1 Garcialebias charrua | reverse complement strand
GACAAAGGTGGCAGGCTATGGCAATCCGACTGTGTAATTAATAGCCACTTTTACCTATTACATGATACAATGGCATGCCATACTACTCAAGTGCCATCTAACAGCTGACAATGGTAGTGTTCAATATTTTCCATGTCAGAATGAATGAAAATGATCAGCCAAAAATTGGTTTATAAATATGGGGAAAAAAACATAAATAAGTCACTTTGGCATATATGTCACAAGATATGCAAATTAGGTACTAAGGTGATTCTTTTATGCTGAAAATACGGTAATTGATTAGAAGGGCTCAATTTATTAAAAACTCCCTAGATCAGGTGTTATCAAGCCATTTGGATTCAGGGACCCCTTCATAATCCTCATGTTTATTAAATAATTTTTTTCAATTTGTCTCTTTGATGCAATGGATATATTTGTCTAATATGTTGTTTCACAGTGTTAATACAATTTTTATACTTTTAAACATGGGGAGTTTCATTCAAGACACTTAATTAACAACATTTTTAATTTCAACTTCCAAAAATTAGTTTTGAGAAAATTACCAGTATCAAAAGCCACTTTAAAACTTTACCTATTCACATAATCAACATAAATATATTGCCACTTCTTCAGATTATTACAGAAAACACTTTACATACAACTGAACAGAATCATAACAGCAGTAGTCAAACCAAGTAACACAGCTTAATTTGTAAATTGATCGATGCCGGAATGAAAATAGTCTACATACTTGTAAAAATAAATGCATTATTTATTTGGACCCCCAAGCACCAGCTTGCAGACACCCGAGGGTCCAGGGACCCAAGTTTGAGTACCACTGATGATCATTTTATGTAAGTTCTTACATTGCAGAATACAGTTCTAAGATTATGCAAATAAAGAACAGCACATAAAATCCAACTGACCTCTAAAACTGATAATATTAATATGATGAAGATGCAAAAGAACAGATTTGTTTAGTAAACCAATGGGGGAAAAAACGTTTTTCATTTTTGTTTCGCAGAATGAAAATACTGTAACTCAATAAAAAGATAAATACAGTACCTTAGCAATGCAACATGTTTCTGATCATGTTTGGGCATGTCTTTGCATCGTGAGTTTTGAACAATACAAAAAATAAATAAAAATGAAATATTGTCGAGATATCTGTGATCTCAGACTAAAATAAGATATGCCACTAAACAAATTCCCATACAGTTTGGAACATAATGTACTTGACATTTAAGTAACTAATCAAATTATCTCAGGGGAAAACACCACTACTATAATTTAATTTAAGTGGAAATCGGTAATACAATTAAATTTTCAGATCCAATTTTTTACATTTTTACTAAAGCAGAACAGAAATAGAAAAAAAAGACCCAGCTTTCAAACCAGGTTTAAAGAATTGTGTTAGTGAGAGCGTTTTTCAGTGTTAACCCAATTATCTGCTTTGAAAATGAAGAAATATTCAACATCATTTATTAATATACCTTTTGAATAAAACATTGATTCTAATAAGGGTCTGAAGCAGAATGTTTTAAAACAGGCAGTGTACTGTAAGAAGGATCAACAGAGAGCCGCCTCATTTAAGAGTTGGTAAAGCACCAAACTCCAAAGTTAAGCTCTGACTTCACAGTTGTGCCTCTTGAGCCCCCGAGGATCCACTTCAGAGCCAGGTCAGCGTGTTAATCGAGATTCTGTACAGTCAGAACACAAACTGCTGAGACCCAGGCAGCTTAAATGTCCACTTCATTGCAACAACAGAAATTAACTTCTTAGCAATTGCAGGTGGTTGGAATAAATTCAAGCTTACCAGAGTGAAAAGGCTGTTGCAATTAAGATGAAGAACGTTCAAACAATTTAAACCAATATAAAGAAGAGTTTGTGCATGGAAGTGAGAATCATCCTTCAATAACTGTTTTCAAAACGATAGGTATATTTGTGCAAATGCTTATGCAAATAAAAAAATCACATTGGGATAAAAATGTGTATTAATGTCTTTACAATACTGTTTATGTAGATGACACATTGTCAGATGTTGTGGAGGCAGGTGGAAGTTATGCTTTGCATGATTGCACTTTTAATCTAATAACGTCTACACAAAAAGGATAATTGTGCTCATAAGTTAGAAACATTTCCAGCTTTGTTGCTGCTCTATGACAAGTAATTGTGCCAGATGTTTAATGCAGCATAAAGAAAGTACAGTAAAAAAAAAATGCTGACTTCATTTACTTCTGCACTCTTATTCTTTCTTTCAATTGCATTTGTGCTTGTATCCATTCACTAAATTTCCTGCTTTTCTTATTATTCTGTTCTCTTCTAAACCGTTTTATTGCCACAATTTACTTTTACAGAGAGCAAGTCCAGAAGTAGAACAATATCATCACTAAAAATTACAACCAAAGTCGCATGTGGAGAAATTAAAGCTCCACAATCTGATGTTGTAGCAAATGAAGGCCACAAATACAGTACTTGATTTGCCAAAACTTATCAGTAAACTTTTTTAGCAACTGTCTGCAGTTTAGACAGTGTGTCATAGCACTTTTAGGAATATGCTGGTGAAGATTCTCAGTCGTCCAGGACATGATGAAATCAAAAAAGGCGGACGAAGGAAAAAAATTACCAATGTAATGACGCCAACACTGCAGACGGAGTCCAGCCAAATGGGGTTTATTTAGAAACAGGGACGAGCTGCTATTACCGAGGCTGCAGCTCACGCCTTAACAGAAAACGCGGTACACACGCGAGTGAACACACTGCTAGCTGCCTGCTAACAACAACACACTCCCGGGCTCTTCTTCTTCGTCTCCTTTTTTTAGGAATTTGATATATGATTATTGTGTCTAATTTTTGCATTGATTTACTAAAATAGACAACAGATAGCCAATATGGAATTTATTAACGATGTGTTTGGAACCTGCATTTTTCTCATAAATATTTCTAATATATCAATGCAGAAGTTAAAATATGGAAAATTATCATATTGTATACACTTGTTTAATTATTATTATTATCCATCCACCCATACATTATCTTTTACCCGTTTCTTGTCACGGGGGTCGCCGGTGCCCATGCAATCACTGTGCAAGGGGCGGGGTACACCCTGGACGGGTCTCCAGTCCATCACAGGGACACATAGAGACAAACAACCATTCACGCTCTCACTCACACCTAGAGACAATTTAGAGTTACCAGTCAGCCTAACATACATGTTTTTGGTCTGTGGGAGGAAACTGGAGTACCCGGAGAAAACCCATGCATACACGGAGAGAACTTGCAAACTCCACCCAGGAAGGACCCCTGGACCGGGATTTGAACCAGGGACCTGCTCGCTGAGAGGCATGCAGCAGATCTACCAGTTGTGCCGCTGCGCTGCCCTATTTATATTATTTTTTATTCAGTACAGTGCGTTTGGAGATTTTTGGAAGCGCGATATGCTTTAGGTGAGGATGAGGCATATGTTGTTGGCTAGAGGTTTAATTTGGTTTAGGTTGTTGCAGGTGGAGGCGTGAACAAAAGCACAACTCTACCTCCACCCCTCCTTGTCTCTCGACACGCCCATTTTCAGGGAGATTTTGGAAGGAGGAGTTACCGATCCACAGGGTGTAGAGTTGCTCTTTAAACTTACAGAAAGTAATTATTTAATGTTCATTTACAAACTTTTAGCTGTTGGAGTTGTTTGAGCTAAAATTCGATTTATTCATAATTTATTTTTGCAGTGCACGCAATGGTTTGGAAGAAGTCAAAGAGAAACTGATTTGACAATTTCATGAATTTATTAAGGAACGGTTAAGCTCAGGAACCCTTGTGCTATAATGTCAGTTAAGAAATATTTTTTAAGCGTTTATTTAGCTAAGTTTTAAAGACATAAAGCCGTCCGCCCGCGCGGGTGCACATGGCGAAATACTTTTTTTAATCCAGCAGATTTGACCATTTCGTGAATTTTTTAAGGAACGGTTAAGCTCAGGAACCCTTGTGCTATAATGTCAGCTAAGAAATATATATTTTAAAGTGTTTATTTAAATTTTAAAGAAATAAAGCCGTCCCATCCACGCTCGTGCACGTGGCAAAACTATTTTTAAATCCAGCTGATTTAACAATTGCGTTAATTTATTAAGGAAAAGTTCAGCTAAGACACATCTTTGCTATAATTTTCAGCAAACAAATCATTGTTTTTACCGTGTTAATCTTGTAAAGGCCTTCCGTGCGCGCGCGCTCCTGTGGCCGCCATTTTCAGCAGGGCAAATGACACGCTGACACGTCGCGTAGCGGTTACGCATAATAGATGCGACTTAAATATAGGTGCGACACGTTTATGGAGTTTTCCAATTTATTGTCAATAATTGGTCAAAGCGACTTATAGAAAGATGAGACTTTTCAGGCGGAAAATACGGTATTTACAACACACAACAACCCACAAAGAGAAACATTTTAGCTGCTCCTTCTGTAAGGAATGCTTCAAATTTAAATTGGCTTTTTATACAACACAAAAATCCACAAAGAAGAAGAGGCCTTTTCACTGCTCCATCTGTAATGCAAGTTTCAAATTGAAACGCTGTTTAGAACCATGAATAAGAAGCCATGCAGGAAATCTACCTTTAGCTGCTCTGTAAGGCAGCATTTAGAAGGAAAAAAGATTTAGTGAAACAACAATTTAAACAAATAACTTTTTCACCACAGTCATTGATCAAAGCAGTACAGTTAGTTTATTTCCTGTTGTAAAACTATTTTATCCATCCATCCATCCATCCATTTTCTTCCGCTTATCCGGGGTCGGGTCGCGGGGGTAGCAGCCTAAGTAGGGAGGCCCAGACTTCCCTCTCCCCAGCCACTTGGAGCAGCTCCTCTGGGGGAATCCCAAGGCGTTCCCAGGCCAGCCGAGAAACATAGTCCCTCCAGCGTATCCTGGGTCTTCCTCTGGGTCTCCTCCCGGTGGGACATGCCCGGAACACCTCACCAGGGAGGCGTCCAGGAGGCATCCTAACCAGATGCCCGAGCCACCTCAACTGGCTCCTCTCGATGTGGAGAAGCAGCGGCTCTACTCCGAGTCCCTCCCGGATGACTGAGCTTCTCACCCTATCTCTAAGGGAGAGTCCAGCCACCCTGCGGAGAAAACTCATTTCAGCCGCTTGTATCCGAGATCTTGTTCTTTCGGTCATAACCCAAAGCTCATGACCATAGATGAGGGTGGGAACGTAGATCGATCGGTAAATTGAGAGCTTTGCCTTTTGACTCAGCTCTCTCTTCACCACGACAGACCGGTACAGCGCCCGCTTCACTGCGGACGCTGCACCTATCCGCCTATCGATCTCACGCTCCAGTTTTCCCTCATTCGTGAACAAGATCCCGAGATACTTAAACTCCTCCACTTGGGTAAGGACCTCCTCCCCGACCCGGAGAGGGCACGCTACCCTTTTCCGGCTCAAGACCATGGCCTCGGATTTGGAGGAACTGATCCTCATCCCGGCCGCATCACATTCAGCTGCAAACCGCTCCAGCGAAAGCTGTAGATCACGAGCTGATGAAGCCAATAGGACCACATCATCTGCAAAAAACAGAGAAGCGATTCTAAGGCCACCAAAACGGATCCTCTCAACACCTTGGCTGCGCCTAGAAATTCTGTCCATAAAAGTTATAAACAGAATCGGTGACAAAGGGCAACCTTGGCGGAGTCCAACTCTCACCGGAAACGAGCCTGACTTACTGCCAGCGATGCGGACCAAGCTCTGACACCGGTCGTACAGGGACCTAACAGCCCATATCAAAGGGCCTGGTACCCCATACTCCCGGAGTACCCGCCACAGAACCCCCCGAGGGACGCGGTCGAATGCCTTTTCCAAGTCTACAAAGCACATGTAAACTGGTTGGGCAAACTCCCACGCACCCTCCAGGACCCTGTTGAGGGTGTAGAGCTGGTCTAGTGTTCCACGACCAGGACGAAAACCACACTGCTCCTCCTGAATCCGAGGTTCGACTATCCGACGGACCCTCCTCTCCAGAACCCCTGAATAGACCTTACCAGGGAGGCTTAAGAGTGTGATCCCTCTATAGTTGGAACACACCCTACGGTCCCCCTTTTTGAATAGGGGAACCACCACCCCAGTCTGCCAATCCAAGGGAACTGCCCCCGATGTCCACGCGATATTGCAGAGTCGCGTAAGCCAACACAACCCCACAACATCCAGAGCCCTAAGGAACTCAGGACGAATCTCATCCACCCCCGGAGCCTTGCCACCGCGGAGCTTTTTAACCACCTTGGCGACCTCAGCACCAGAGATTGGAGAGCCCGACCCAAAGTCCCCAGGCTCCGCTTCCTCAGTGGAAGACGTGCCAGTAGGATTGAGGAGGTCTTCGAAGTATTCCGCCCACCGACTCACAACATCCCGAGTTGAGGTCAACAGCACGCCATCCCCACCATAAATGGTGTTGGTCGCGTACCGCTTTCCCCCCCTGAGACGCCGGATGGTGGACCAGAATCGCCTCGAAGCCGTACGGAAGTCATTCTCCATGGCCTCTCCGAACTCCTCCCACGCCCGAGTTTTTGCCTCAGCAACCACCCGAGCCGCATGCCGCTTGGACTGCCGGTACCTATCTGCTGCTTCCGGGGTCCCACAGGCCAAAAAGGCCCAATAGGACTCCTTCTTCAGCTTGACAGCATCCCTCACCGCCGGTGTCCACCACCGGGTTCGAGGGTTGCCACCACGACAGGCACCAACAACCTTGCGGCCACAACTCCGATAAGCTGCCTCGACAATAGAGGCGCGAAACATGGCCCACTCGGGCTCAATGTCCCCCGCCTCCCTCGGAACGTGTTCAAAGCTCTCCCGGAGGTGGGAGTTAAAGCTCCGTCTTACGGGAGACTCTGCCAGACGTTCCCAGCAGACCCTCACAATACGTTTGGGTCTGCCAGGTCTGACCGGCATCCTCCCCCACCATCGGAGCCAACTCACCACCAGGTAGTGGTCAGTTGACAGCTCCGCCCCTCTCTTCACCCGAGTGTCCAGGACATGCGGCCGCAGATCAGATGAGACGACAACAAAGTCGATCATTGAACTACGACCTAGGGTGTCCTGGTGCCAAGAGCACATATGGACACCCTTATGCCTGAACATGGTGTTCGTTATGGACAATCCATGACGAGCACAGAAGTCCAACAACAGAACACCACTCGGGTTCAGATCAGGGGGGCCGTTCCTCCCAACCACACCCCTCCAGGTCTCACTGTCATTGCCCACGTGAGCGTTGAAGTCCCCCAGCAGAACAAGGGAGTCCCCAGGAGGCGCACCCTCCAATACCCCCTCCAAGGACTCCAAAAAGGGTGGGTAATCTGCGCTGCCGTTTGGCGCATAGGCACAAACAACAGTCAGAGCCCGTCCCCCCACACGTAGGCGAAGGGAGGCTACCCTCTCGTTCACCGGGGTGAACCCCAACGTACAGGCACCAAGATGGGGGGCAACAAGTATGCCCACTCCTGCTCGGCGCCTCTCACCAGGGGCAACTCCAGAGTGGAAGAGTGTCCAACCCCTCTCAAGGAAACTGGTTCCAGAGCCAGAGCCATGCGTTGAGGTGAGTCCGACTATTTCTAGCCGGAACCTCTCAACCTCACACACTAGCTCAGGCTCCTTCCCCACCAGAGAGGTGACATTCCATGTCCCAATGGCCAGCTTCTGTAGCCGAGGATCAGACCGCCAGGGTCCCCGCCCTCGGCCACCACCCATTCCACAATGCACCCGACCCCTTTGGCCCCTCCCACAGGTGGTGAGCCCATGGGAAGGGGGACCCACGTCTCCTCTTCGGGCTGTGCCCGGCCGAGCTCCATGGGTGAAAGCCCGGCCACCAGGCGCTCGCCAACGTGCCCCTCCTCCGGGCCTGGCTCCAGAGTGGGGCCCCGGTGACCCGCGTCCGGGCGAGGGAACATTGTTTCCAATAAAACTATTTTAATAATTCTCAAAAGAAATAATGGATAGAAAGCATTTTTTTTTATTTTTACAAAATTATTTTTGTCATTCCTGGGTGTCTTATGTTATCCCAAGATTTTGTGAAGTACCACTTGAGCATGTTAGAATTTCATGTTTTAATAACTTGTGGAATTTCATAATAAATGAATATAAATTTAAAACTTTTTGTTGCTTCCTTATGTCACATCTGAGCAACTTTTACATCTAAATTTAAATTAAAACTTGATTTGTTCCAATGGTAAATAATGATGCAGTAAAGCGTACTTCCTAAATTCAGTTGGTCATCTTAGTCCATGACTCAAATAACACATTTTTCATAGCTACAGCCTGTAGAGGTTGTGGATGGCAAAAATTATGTAGTGTTTGTAAAGACAAAAAGAGCCAAAACAGTCGATGTGAAAAGTTACGTTGACGTGCAATAAGTGATTCTCTGCTAAAATTAGTTTGCGTGCACAGCTGAGAGCCTCTTTCTGCCTCACTGTTTCTGCTGCTTCAGTTCGTGTGTTTTCATTTACCTTCTTTCTTTTTATCCCTAAACTCACAATCCATGATAGTGTCAGTTTCTATTTAGGTTATTATAAATATCTAACTTTTCATTCTGCACATGATTTTAACAAAATAAAGAAAGTAATGTGTTGTTTATGCCACCACTCAACTGCAGGTTTAAACGACAACAGATTTATTACAGAGGAAAGCTGGAGGCTGACGGACTACGGAGGCCCTTAAAGCTGGGGTATGTAAGATTGTAATGTAGTCTGTAACTTTTCAAACAATATATTTTTAACATATTTCTTCACTCAGTCACTATCTACAGACAAACTGATGTTAGACAAAGTAATCTCTGAAAAAAACTATAGTCCCCTTGCTTCTCTATCAGCATTTATAAAAACACTAAAAACACAGAGTGACCAGGACAATGACAGCCAATAAAAACAGAGTTTGTAACCAGCCAATAAAAACAGAGCTTGAATTTGAATCAGCCAATAAAAACAGAGCTTGAATTTGAAATTTAACAGACCACAAGGGGGCAGAGCCATATATGGCTCTGAGGGGGAGGGATCAGAATGCTTTGCTTGTTGAAAATATTTCTAAGTGCAGCAGTTCTACAGAAACTACATACTGAACCTTTAAGGCTATATCTGAAACAATGATCATTGCATCCCCTCACAATACTTTTGAGACGCCTCAGGCTCTGAAGCAGTGAAGCCACTGCCATGAAGATAACAGATCCAATGCAACACCTTTATTTTATATACCGTAATTTAATGTGTGGATTTATGCACAGGGTCTTGACTGCAACAAACAAAAGTCCTATTTAATGTAGAAGCAGGGCTTGACAGGAGGCTTGTTGTACTTGTGGGACATTAATCCATGTTCCCCACACTTACTGCTCCTGTCTAGAACTTCTCACAGTTTGATCTGCTAAATTCCATTTCTTCATGGGCATTAAGATTTATATGATAAAACATCCTGCAATGCTTCCCTTTCATTTGTCTATATTATACTTGAAAACATACATATTAATAATAATAGTAAAAATGGTTGATCTACAGCTCTTTTGGTTCTGCACTGCAATGCTAGAATTGAAAGGACATGATTGGGAACTAGCACACAACAATCTTTTTCTGTTAAAGGAACAGTTGAGTACAGAAGCGTAGTGCTGCCACCTATTGATTTTTTTTTTTTTGGGAGCTTATGTAGTAATTACGTGATACGTATCACGTAATTACGTGATAAGTATAGATGTAGCATGCATAGCCAGTATTTCAGGAGGGGCGGTTCCTTTAAATTTAAAGTAGACCTGAACATTTGCGGCATGCCTCGGTGACACAACTGGAAGCGCATCGACTTTCCAATCCAAACTTTATCTCGACCCGGGTTCGATCCTGACCTGGGTGAACTTTTTTTTAACGTTTGTTTTTTATTGGATAAATAAAATAAAAAAGGAGTTTGTGTTAACCACAGGCATATTATGTCTATGGTGTTAACCGGTTCGACATTAGCGGCGTCTCCATACCTTCCCTTTCCACCTCTCTTACTATGAAGTCCCGCCTACAACTCCCGCACAACACAAGTTCTGTGTTATTACTACATATTATCACGTAATTACGTGATACGTATCACGTAATTACATGATACATATCACGTTATTACTACATAAGCCCCCCCAAAAAATTTCAATAGGTGGCAGTACTATGCTTCCGTAGTTAAGTACCGGTAATGTAATGTAAAATAAAATAAGTAATGTAAAATAAAGTAAATAAAAATTAAAATAAATGTTTTACATTTACTGTCAATGGCATAAACGTATTAAAATGGCATTAAAATAAAAACGTTTGCATTTTGTCCATTCACTGTCAATGGCATTTTTTTATGTTTACATGTATTGAATCAGTTTTCACCAGATTTAATTTGATTGGCTGTTTTCTGTAGAAACGTAGACTAAATATTTAACTGGTCCAGACACTACAGAGCAGAATCTCATCACAATCTGTGGATTCTGGATTCCAGGTGGAACACCTGGAGAGCTGTTGTAACCTTCACATCAATGTGAAGAAGACTAAGGAGATAGAAAGTTTAAGTTCCATCTGGGGCAACAACCAGCCTGATCAAGAAAGCTCAGGAAAAAAACACTTCTGAACTCGGTGACAGCACGCCTGCAAGGCACGCACACACACACACACACACACATAGGAATAAATTGTGTGTGAATTTTCTAACGGACACTTCTTTTCTCACTGAGAAGAAAACTGGCAGATCAGCAAATGAGATATATGTCCATACCTGTTCCAGGGACTGGTTCCAGGGACTGGTTCCACGAATCGTTGCTAGTGAAACAGCCTTGGAACCATGTCGAATCTAGTCGAACCTTGCTGTAATGGAAGAGGACCATAACTGAGAGGGGTGCACAGCCCGCTCGCTAACTCCTGGTTGAAGGCGGAAACGTCTGAGACCTGCTTAGCTCCAAAAAGCAAAAAAAAGAGCCTAACTACATGTTCTGCTCCACGGTAGATCTGCAGATTGTGCAGGTCGGAGCTGCATATATCCCATCCGCTAACATCTTCTGATCTTTTCTTCTTGGGCAGCACGGTGGCACAACTGGTAGAGCTGCTGCCTCTCAGCGAGAAGGTTGCCGGTTCAAATCCCGGTCCGGGGCCTTTCTGGGTGGAGTTTGCATGTTCTCCCCGTGCATGCGTGGGTTTCCTCCGGGTACTCCGGTTTCCTCCCACAGACCAAAAAACATGCTTGTTAGGCTGATTGGTGACTCTAAATTGACCCTAGGTGTGAGTGTGAGAGTGGATGGTTGTTTGGTGTGAGTGAGACAGGTCCCTCTTGTAAATGAGTCCCCGTGACTCAACGAGGCTAGCCTGTATAAATAAAGGTTGAATGAATGAATGAATGTTGCATCGCAGAGTAAAACACACCATTGGCAGCTCTTAATATAGTTTTGGAATTGTATATCTCTTCTACTCATCTCTTCTAAATGTTTGTCTAATCTAAAATAAAGTTTTTATTGGTTTAACTTGATTTTTGACTGTTTTGAGTGGATTTACACAATAAAGGTAAAAAATGACCCGCAACATAACAAATGTATTTTTTTCTCACCATAATACAGTACAAGGGTTAAAGGGCAAAGCCCATAGGAAATAGAAAATTAAATCTGAATACATTTTTGAAATAATTAATTTACAAAAACAAATTAAGTTATGACATAAAACAGTTTTTTATCAGATTTTTTTCCCTGCAGATGTCCAGCAGTTCTTGCTGTTGACAAAAGAGGGGCCTCCTCCTGAGCACCAGACCTAGAGTCCCAGAACGAACCAGAAGAACAGGAGGCTGTCATCAGAGTCCACCATCACTTCTGTCCCTGTGAAGTTTAAAAATGATCAAGAAAGATCTCAGTCCTCACAGCTTCATTCACTGAGATCACAGACTGTTTAGACAAGACCTAGATCCAAATCAACATTTAGAATCAGTTCAAGGGAAAGGTGAGCTGTTGAGAATCAACAGAAGAGAAAAGTCTTTCATCTTCACTGTGTTATAGAGAACTTCCACATGAAAATCCTTTCTAGTACAGCGCACAACTGGCTCCAGAATGAACAGTTTCAGCCTTTTTTTTTTTAACTTGTTTATTTAATAGTGCCACCTGCCAAGTACAGAAGTTTGAGACTAGAGAAAAGATGCAATATGTGGTCCATAATATTTGAAGTGTTGGCTCTGGATATTTATATTTTAACATAAAAAATAAAGTTTTGAAAATAGTTAAGTTAATGTTTAGCTCCTTATCTGTTACAACCAGCAAACCTTTTGTGTTTTATAAATTCAGACAGTTTGTATATTCATAAAGTACATACTAAAACTGTCAAAACTATACAAAAACAATTCTTTCTGAGTTATAATACAAACCAATTATTAACATCAAGAAGTGGAAATTAAATTTGAAAAAATAAGTTGCCAGCTCTTATTTTGAAAGAGGATAAACTTATCATTGTCCCGGAAGTGATTCTCGAAGCAACTTTTTTTAACAGCGTTATTTGTTTTACTGTATGTATTCTCCATTTAAAGCAAATCCAAAATGTTTCTTGTTTGCGTATCTTGCTATAGTTGTATTGTTATGATCACTGTAAATATTTTAATTTTGTTCATTAACAAAATTCGTAAATGTTAACTTAACTTGCTAGCTGGAAGCTAGCAGCTATCACATGCTCCAGTTGAAGTTAACACGACATGGACTCTCACGTTGTTGGTATTTATGCTGCAGCTCTATGTTATTATTATGAGTAACATTAAACTTCATTCACCTTTGTTCAGGTTTTGATCAACTTAACTGGTCGTGACTGAAGAAAGAAAGTATTACAACAAACGGAGGCTGTCTCTTCAATGATCGGATATGACATGGAGTCTCACGTTGATGGTATTTATGCTGCATCTCTGTTATTATTATGAGTAACATTACATGTATTTTATATTCACCTTGGGGCAGCTGTGTTAGATTGGTTAGAGCAGTCGTCCTCCAATGCAAGAGTTGTGTGCTCAAATCCACCAGCAGTCACATGCTGAAGTGTCTCTGGGCAAAACACTGAACCCCTCATTTTTCATTCAACCTTTATTTAAGCAGATTAATCCCATTGAACCTTGAGGACTCATTTACAAGAGAGCATCCGATGTGTGTCCCATCAGTGTACGAATGTGATAAAGCACTGATTATTGTTTGTGTAGACATAGGCCCCGTTTACACGGCGCGTATTTTGAGTGGAACAGCTCCTTTCTCTCTGCGGTTTTGCTCATCGTTTACACGAGTCCACTGGCCCCCCTCTTTGAATCCGATGGTTTTCGGATCCACCGCTCAGGGTGGAGGTTTTTCGCTGACCCCCGTTGATAATGTAAACATCTCCCGCGGAGCTGTTGTTTGAACACATGCGCGCAGCACGCACGCGCGGACAGCCGGCATTTCTAACAATGGCGGTGGACTGGACACGCACCACTTTCTGAACTACAGCTGATGGAATATATTTTGAGTCTCATATTTAATTAATCTACACCTGAATTACCTGCATCTGTGTTGGAAGACACAGCTGGATCCAGTTCTTATGTCGCTGCTTATTGAACGAGGCAGGCGGATATTTCACGTGTCACGCTGCACTATAACATNATCTCCAGGCCAGCGGTCACTCTTTCAGGGATGAAGATGTTCACATCCTTGATAGAGAGGAATGATGGTTTGAGAGAGGAGTAAAGGAGGCCATCTTTGTGAAAAGAAACCGTCCATCATTAAACAGGGGTGGAGGCCTCCGGGTTCAACTGTCCCCCTCTTACAATGTTGTTATTGCTAGTATCACTCAGCCCTCTGTGAATAGCAAACAACCATCAGGGTGGTAATGATCCATTGTTAGGCTGATGATCCTCCTTGATCATCTGAGCAGCTTGTTTCGGCTGTCAGCATCAAACTGGTTGATCCACTGTGAGAGGGTGCTATTTATAAGACTGAGCTGAATACTGCACCTCAGACTGAGGAAGTCTTTCGGACAAAAGATGAAACGTTTCTACTTTTTTTTTTCTTATGTCCAGAGGATCAGACTTATTAGGCCAGTTTACACTGCGCGTATTTTGAGTGAAACCGCTCCTTTCTCTCTGCGTCTTTGCTTATTAAAAAAAAGGTGTTCAATACAAGATCAACTTGACTTTATTTGTTACAGATGACGTTTCGACCTCTCTCCAGACGGCTTTATCAATAACAAATAAAGTCCAATTGATCTTGTATTGAACACCTTTTTTGATTTTATCATGTCCTGGACGACTGAGAATCTTCACCAGGCTTTGCTTATCATTGACACGACACCACTGGCCCCCCTCTTTGAATCCGAAGGTTTCTTGATCTACCGCTCAGGGTGGAAGTTTTTCGCTGACCCCCCGTTGATAATGTAAACATCTCCCGCGGAGCTTTTGTTTAAAGACATGCATAGCACGCACGCGCAGACAGTCAGGGCAGGCGGACATTTCACGTGTCACCCTGTGCTAAAATAATAACATAAATATATATAATAAATATATATAAATAAATATGTGCTAAATTATAACAGTTTTGCCATAATAAACAGTATTTATGTTAGCGTGGGATATATATAACGTTACCTGAGCTATCTATCTGGACTCATTACGTTATTTAAACAATGCGTAACGTGTTGTGAAAATGAAGACACCAGGTTTATTTTATATTTATTTATTCAACACCACAAACTGTATACAGTATCACAAACACTGAGAATTAAATTGAACACTTTTAACACTAGGATGACTGAATTTTCAAGATCCTGAGGACAAACCCCCTCCTTCTCTTCAACCATTAGTAGGCCATTAACTGCCTTTTGTTATAAATATGCGTGCACACAACTCAGACACCCCCACCACATCAGACTGCATTCCAATGTTTCCACCAGGTAAGTAAGTCTCTGCGAGGCCCTGACCAATTCACACATAACAGACCCTGAAGTTATCTCACAGTTGAACATTTTGGGACATCCACTGAACGGAAAGCTTTGTCTGCTCCAGAACAAGTTTATGCATACAATTGTCTTATTCTGCTGTGCTGATTATCCTATAACCCTGATGTTCTGTCAAATAAATTATTTTGCTTACAAGTACTATCTCTCTCCTTGTCCTTGGCACATGTATATACGGTGCATTCCGACACATGCAGGTGGCCCATTGCTGTGTTCTACAACATGCTTGACCTATTGTTGTCCGTCATCTGACGGACCGACACAGGTCACATGACATGAAGTCAACTGACGGACCGACATAGGTCACATGACCTAAAGTCAAGTGACGGACCAACACAGGTCACATGACCTGAGGTCAACTGACAAAACGACATAGGTCACATGACATGAAGTCAACTGACGGACCGACACTGGTCACACGACATGAGGTCAACTGATGGGCCGACATAGGTCACATGAACTGAGGTCAACTGACGGACCGACATAGGTCACATGACCTAAGGTCAACTGACAGACCGACACAGGTCACATGACCTAAGGTCAACTGACGGACCGACACAGGTCACATGACATGAAGTCAACTGACGGACCAACACAGGTCACATGACCTGAGGTCAACTGACAAAACGACACAGGTCACACAACATGAGGTCAATTGACGTACCAACATAGGTCACATGGCATGAAGTCAACTGACGGACCGACACAGGTCACATGTCGTGAGGTCAACTAACGGACCAACACCGATCACATGACCTGAGGTCAAGTGACGGACCAACACAGGTCACACGACATGAAGTCAACTGACAGACAGGTCACATGACATGAGGTCAACTGACGGACCGACACAGGTCACATGACCTGAAGTCAAGTGACGGACCAACACAGGTCACATGACCTGAGGTCAACTGACAAAATGACACAGGTCACACGACATGAAGTCAACTGACGGGCCGACACTGGTCACACGACATGAGGTCAACTGACGGACCGACACAGGTCACATGACCTGAGGTCAACTGATGGACCGACACAGGTCACATGACCTGAGGTCAACTGACGGACCGACACAGGTCACATGACCTGAGGTCAACTAACGGACCAACACAGGTCACATGACCTGAGGTCAAGTGATGGACCAACACAGGTCACACGACATGAAGTCAACTGACAGACAGGTCACATGACATGAGGTCAACTGACGGGCCGACACAGGTCACATGACCTGAAGTCAAGTGACGGACCAACACAGGTCACATGACCTGAGGTCAACTGACAAAATGACACAGGTCACACGACATGAAGTCAACTGACGGACCGACACTGGTCACATGACCTGAGGTCAACTGATGGACCGACATAGGTCACATGACCTGAGGTCAACTGACGGACCGACACAGGTCACATGACCTGAGGTCAAGTGACAGACCAACACAGGTCACATGACCTGAGGTCAACTGATAAAACGACACAGGTCACACGACATGAAGTCAACTGACGGACCTACTCAGGTCACATGACCTGAGGTAAACTGACGGACCAACACAGGTCACATGACCTGAGGTCAACTGACATACCGGTATAATGGACCAGATTGCACATTTATATACGGTGCGGCCCATTGCCGTGTTCTACAACATGCTTGACCTGGCAGCGATAAATGCTTATGTGTTATACAAGGCTTGCACTGGGTCCAAGGATTTTGGACTGAGGGGTAGGGGGTGGGGGGGTGTAGGTGTAGAATTAATGGGTCATTAGCAGGGTCATTAGCATGTGAATCGACATTATATAGCCCACTGAAAGGGACCGGGGGATTTGGAAGCCAAGTTCCCTTGCGCAAAAAAGCGCAGCCTTAGTCAAATTAGTGTTAAAAACACGTTAACCGAACTGTTATGAACTGGACTCTTCTGTTTTCATCCTGGTGGACACTGGACCAACATCCGAACCGGTCCGCTTCGTGGAACGACAGCTTATGGACCTTGCAGGAAAAAATAAAAATAAAACCTCAGTTGGTTGTTCTGTGATCGAAGTTAACACAAGGAAACATTATTAAGAACATTGTTTACCTGCTGTAAATCAGCTGATTTACACGGACTAGAGTCCGACATCGTCACTCTGTTCAGGTCCGTTCAGCGTCTGGTGTGCAGCTTGTTAGATGAAGAGGTCCCGCTTGGTGTCAAATCTGTCGACTCTTATCCAAAATTCAGCTTTAACTTGTTGTTAAGTTGTTGTTAGCTCAACTTTTAGCCCAGAAGAACGCAGCAGTCTGCCAGCAGAGTGAAGCAGCACACATGCGCAATAGATGAAGGTTCAAAAATTCATAGCGCCAACTAATGACCCGGCATGGTAACTACAGTGGATTCATGAGGGGAGGGGGGTGGGGTCATGAGTGAGGGGGGAGATTCGAGCGGATCCATGTAAACACTTGAATTCGCTGTGTAAACGTAAAACTTTTCATCTAATTAACATACCCAAAACCTCTGTTTCCCCCACAGTGTCCGTGTAAACAGGGCCTTAGCTTTTTTAGATATGTACCTTTGTGTTCGTCTTTCACCTGGCATTGGCTCCTGTCACCTCTGTCTTCTGTGATTCCTGTTTCCAAGTGATTATGTAAGTTTGCTGCCCTGCCAGCCTTGTGTGTTTTTTAAATAAATCATTAGCCCCTTTCATTAGATGGCTCAGTCCGGGTTTGATGCGTGTTCAGTCCTCCAACGAGCATTCAGAAAAAACACGAAGGCGCATTGCCGAGTAAATTTTACTCGCCTCTGATGCGCCCCTGATCCGCCAGCGGAGGTAGTGTCAGGGGCGCATCCGAGCCGGGCAGACCCACTTGTGAATGAAACCCGCGGATCCGCGCTCAGAATACAGATGGCATCAGTTAGGGACCGCAGGATTAATCAACAGGCAGATTTATTAACAAGGGAATATTAAAAATGACACGAAACAGCAACTTTAGTTTAGCTCTCTCTCTCTCTCTCTCTCTCTCTCTCTCTCTCTCTCTCTCTCTCTCTCTTTCTCTCGTAGCGGAGCTGTGTGTGTGTGTGTGCGCGCGCTGGAGGGAGTCAGTGCAGCTGTATTTATTACTGAGAAAATATTAAAAATGACACAAAACGACTACATGTAAATGTCTGACGTCTGTCCCACAATAAATACGTCGCGGTCCAGTTCAGCTTCTGCTCCACGCCTCTTTTGGATCCGCGCTACAGGTTCATATATGAACACATTTATGTGAGCAGGACCTGCCCGCCTTCAACTGTGGTCTTATGAATGGCCCGGGGAGGATTAAAGCCGGACTGGTCTGTGCGGCAATTGCGCGGATTTGACTTATGAAAGGGGCAATTATTTACCTTCTCCTCCGAGTTCCTTGCACCTGTCTGCACCACTGGGTTTGACATTAAATCCTTGAACACAACCGTTCAAACTTATCAATGCCTTCACCTCTTTGAGGTTTTGACCCATTCTGACTTCCCAAACTGAAAAAGTTAGTTTTGTAGAAAACACCAGCCCCTACCTGCCCTGTTGAGCTGCTATCAGAACATGGCTGCAGACTGATGTGATGAGGTTTGGAAAGACAGACAGCTCTCATGGACTACCTCAACCACATCACTGTAATAAATCAGGCCTTGAGAATAATAAAAATTATTATTGGCGCAACTGATAGAGCTGCTGCCTCTCAGCGAGCAGGTTCCCGGTTCAAATCCTGGTCTGGACACCTTTCTGGGTGGAGTTTGCATGTTCTCTTTGTGCATGCGTGGGTTTTCTCCAGGTACTCCGGTTTCCTCCCACAGATCAAAAACATGCATGTTAGGCTGATGGTAACTCTAAATTGTCCCTAGGTATGAGTGAGAGAGTGAATGGTTGTTTGTGTCATTTGTCTCTATGTGGACCTGTGATGGACTTGCGACTCGTCCAGAGTGTACTCCGCACCTCGCACAGTGATGACTGGACATGGTTACTGGCGACCTCCATGACCCATAATGGAAGAAGTGGGTAAAAGATAAAGAATGGATGGATGGATCTCTGGCCATCTCTTTACTGACCGGTCACATGAAGCCTGATTATTACATAGAGTAAACCATGGAACATTTTAATATAATTCACAAGGCAGTGCATAAATACATAACTCAAGTAAAAACATGGAGCACAGTGAGTGCTAAAATACACATTCCCTTGACAACCCCCCCCCCAGAAAAAACAACAAAAAAACAAAAACAAACAGGAAATCAACATTTTGTTCATTTTAAAATAAACTGAAATTTTTATGTTTAAATTTTTATTTATTTAAATGATTACATTTTTAAAAAGTAATTCCTATTTTATGTATTTATTTAAGGTGGAGATAGCTCAAAAATATTGACTTGTTTATTGTTGAAAAAATATTAAAATACATTATAGTATTTTTAAGCAGCTAAATAAGGTGATCAATCTTTCCCCTAAGGAATCTGAATACGTAAAGATAAGATAAGGTAAGATAAGAGAAGTTAAGAGAAGATAAGATAGAATATTATACAAAGTAGATCCTGCAGGAAATTGCTGATGGTCATAAAGTTGATGGACAGTACAAGAGTTGACTCATCAGAACAATCAACAGTCTGTGTTGCAGTAAATCCAGTCAGATACAAAGAGACAATGTTAGAACTGAGCAGTTTCCTGTTTCTTCCTCCTGTCTGACAGAGCATCCGGACGTCTGGGCTCGTTCTGCTGGAAACCATCCTGTTTGGGGCGCTGCTGCTTTACTGCCCAGTAAGTCTGTGGTTTTGTCTCAGAAAGAAAACTCGTCTATTTCAACTTTTGTGATTGAAATTATGTGTAATAATCCAGTGATTATACACCAAAGTCCATGCTCAATAATCCAGGTATAAATCCAACAATGTTCAGTGAGGTCATGTCGACGGTTTCCTTTTTTTTCTTTTTTCTTTTTGCTGAGACATTTTGTCACACATTTTGTCCTTCATCCAAATGCTTTCTTTAATCTGAGAAGCCACCAAAACAAACTGATTCCCACAAACAGTATTCCATAGTGAATAAAATTAATTTGCTGGTGCTAAAATGGCCTTCGGGTCCTGCACTCTCCCCTGTGAACTCCCCTGAGACAGCTATGCCAAAGTGGTTCAAAACACCAAAGTTCATGCTCAATAATCTAAGTATAAAATCCAACAATGTCTGATTATAGTTAACATTTAAGGGTGTGGCAGTTCACTTGCATTAAAGTACAGATGCATGGATATACTGGTTTTCTGTTCTGGCTCTTGACGGAGGCAGTCGCTTCAGTCCTTCCTCTCCTGTCCCCCCCCCCTCCGCTGCTGCCTGCAGCTCCTCAGAAAAGCACCTCAAACGCAAATTAAGATGGATTGGAGGTATGGGCATTCGATTCTTCGAACAAGATTTCAACAGAAGACAAGGCACGAGGGGAGCCGGTCCATCCACACAGAGTGACGAAGAGGATACGCCATGGATTCCTGTTGGATGGTGTGCGTCTCGCTCTCTGCGCTGTGCTCTGTGGAGGAGGTGAAGAATCTGGATATATTGGATTATGATGGCAGCGCTTTGCTTTTTGGCGTTTTGAGGAGCACTGACTTATCGCAAACGAGCGAGACTTCAGCAGGACTTGCCTAGGGCACCCGACGTCTGGTCTGCGCGGTGACCTCGAGAAATCAGCTGTTTGCGAGCTTATCCGTAAGGTAAACAGATCACCCTCGGATTGGGACTAAGGATGCTGTACTAGTCAACATCTGAGGACAGGGCTTGGATCAGTGGAAAAAAGTCCAGAATTGGATCATTTTGGAACAGAGTCGCCCTTACAGACTGAAGGCTGCAGAAATTACAATGTGTGCCTGAAGTGAAAATATTTGCAATTCTTATCTGACTCCCTTGGAAACAGCCTTGGAAAAGGCTGGATATCTAATTTCTCCTGAGACGTGTTTTACTGAGGACAAACAGCTGCTCCTCTTGTCTTGTCCGCTACCCCCCCCCCCACCCCCCGGAGAACTTTTCTATGAGCGTTATCGGAGGCCGGCTGGTTACATCTCAGACTGTTGCTATCTGGAATGTCTCATGGACAGAAATCTCCCTGCCTCAGTCTCAAAATGCAACATGTAACTGTCTTAAATGTGCTTATGGTATATGAACTTTCTGCTTATGGTATGGTTTTTACTGTCTCATGCGGTGTCTTGGCAGACAAAATGTGATAAAAAATTTTAATACCAACGCTGTGACGCTTATGGTACTTTCCTTGTTTCACACCTTTGACCTTCATCCCGATACGGATGAGAGAGGCCGCGCTGAAGAACATAATGTGATTTGTCACATGTGGTCTGAATTGGCAGCAGCTTCACACACTCACGCCCCTTTCAGGATGACTGTGCGTACATATTCACGCTGTATTGGTGAAAAGTTGTGCAATGTTAATAAAAGTACTCTGACTCTGATATATATATATATA
>JBBPBX010006466.1:0-19489 GCA_038048925.1 Garcialebias charrua | reverse complement strand
CGGTGTTCTACATTAATTTGTGACCGGAGACCCCCATGACTGAACCTAAAATGGCGTCCGGTGTTCTACATTAATTTGTGACCGTGTAAACTGAAGACCTACTTCCTGCTGCCCAAGATTGCTCAAAAATGATCAGAAATGATCATTTTTATCATAATTATTATTTATAAAGCCTTTAAAACAACCATAGCTGCAACAAAGTGATGTACACATGAAATTAAGAAAATTTAAACACACAAAAAAATAATAATATATATATATTTTTTTAATACAGTAATTTCATATTTTTATTAAATATGATACATTCGTAGGTCCCGTTGTTCGTAGGTCGATGGAGTCGTAAGTAGGGGGTTTGCTGTACTAGCAACTGCCTTAATTAATGATGCATTACAGGATTAATAGATAGTGAATTCAAACATTATTTAACAATTAGTACGCATTTAATACATGTGGTGAAAGCACATTGATTTGAGCATTCACAAATATAGATAGCATAGTTAATTCATGAGTTATTAAGCATGAATAAACATTGAGTACGTAGGTTTTGGAACTCATTATTCTTTATGTAAAAAGCGTTAATAAGTGTGTTAATTAATAGTGTATTAAGTGTGAATCATCCTTAATTAATTATGTTTTCATTGTTAATTAAATGTTTATTAATGCTTAAATAAGGCTAAATAATGTGTAGTTATTATAAAGTGTTACCGTTAGATTTTGGTTGACACAATCTTTCTTATTTATGTCCTCATTAAATTAGGTTAGTAAATTACTTTTATCTGAAGCATGTTAAAAAAATACAAAATTACAAAATCTTTTGGGGGGGGGGGGATTGGCGCAACATTTGTCACCTTTTTCATCCCTTCATAGTTTGCAGGTATGAGAGATGGACAAAAAGCTGAGTACAGGGAACTGGTGGACCGCTTTGTGGCATGTTCTGTTAGGATTTCTCTAGGACAGGAGTGAACCCATAGTGCAGGCAGGATTCGGGAGGTAGGACGTAAAAAAACAATATTTTTAATAAATAACATAAAGTGGCTGACGAGGCAGCAAAACTTACATCACTAGGAGCAGACTTGGAAACAGGCTTGGAACAGGACTCGGAACAAGACAAGGACTGTACCCAACGAAGACGAACCGACAAAGGACAAAACTCACAGAAGAACTTATATACACAGACCAGACAGGGCATGATTACAAACAGTTGGACAAAAGACAGGGATGAAACTGATCAGGGCTGATTGACAGGAGACAAAACAAGGAGAACAGACAAGGAAGGACCAGCAGAGGGTGCTATCCTTACAGTACCCTCCCCCCAAGGATGCCCCCGGCGTCCCCAGAAAGCCCCCACCCTCCCTCCCAAAAAAATATGCGAACTACCAGGATGGAGGGCAAGAGGAACACAAAAGAGCACGAGGAAAAACATAAGGGCAAGAAAACAAAAACTGACAGGACGAGGCCTCAACTCAACTCAACTTCAACTTTATTTTGGTAAATTAAAAACATTACAAACAAAAGAAAGAAAAAAACAATATCAATGGTAAATCAATCATTTACCAAAAAAGGAATAGGCTGAAGCCAAGGCTTATACTTGCCTACCGTATTCATAGACTCAGCAGTCTACATAATGACAGATATCTACTGTCCATATATATACATAAGCGGGATGAGGCCTGGGAACTAAACACAAAGACTAAACACAAGGAAACAAAAGTCCAGATGATCAGGAGACCATCCAACCGCTACATGAATGTGTGTATGAATGGGTGGATGGTTGGTGCGGTGAAGCACTTTGGGGCCCCTCAAAGGGGGCTGGAAAGCGTTATATAAGTAAGCTCCATTTACCATTTACCATTTATCCATCACTGGATCAGAGCAGATCAAGGTGGGCGGCCGGGAGGCCATCCATCATGAAATCATCCACCATTTAGGTTAGGGTGTGAATTTGCACGCCATACACATCGTTGTGATGTGTCAAATTCCCTCTGACATTACTGATAACCACACTCCAGTCTGGTAGGTGGCGGTAAATGCACCTTAAGTTGGTTGCCAGCCGCCATTAAAAACCAAAAGAAGAAGAAGAAGACATTTACCATTTATCCATCACTGGGTCAGAGCAGATCAAGGTGGGCGGCCGGGAGGCCATCCATCATGGTGCTAAAGTTCAGGGGGATGACGGGGAGGTCGTTCAGTGCCAGGGACCAGTTCAGGGAGACAACCGGGAGGCCATGTAACACGAAGGGCCTTGGGAACCACAGTTGGCAACACGGAGACCTGGGGAGCTGCAGCTGGTAACAAATGAGGCCGAGGAGCCTCTGCAGCAGGTGACGTGGAGAACGATGGAGCCTCTGCAGCAGGTGACGTGGAGAACGATGGAGCCTTTGTAACAGGTGATGTGGAGAATGATAGAGCCTCTGCAGCAGGCGACGTGAAGAATGATGGAGCTTCGGCAGATGGTAACGAGACCTCAGGAGCTGCAGGTGACGACGAGACCTCAGGAGCTGAGGCAGAGTCTTCATCGGCAGAGTCTTCGTCGGCAGATATGAAGACTCCAGGACAGCAGCTGGCATGAGGAGCCTCCTCCAGGACCCTCTCAGAACAGGATACGTGAGAGGCATCCTCCAGGTCCCCTTCTGAACAGGAGACAAGAGGGAAATCCTCCAGGACCCCCTCAGAACAGGAAACATGGGAGGCGTCCTCCAGGACCCTCCCTGAACAAGAGACCTCGGGACAAGAAATGTGGGAGGCGTCCTCCAGGACCCTCCCGGAATAGGATACGTGAGGGGCATCCTCCAGGACCCCCTCTGAACAAGAGACGTGAGGGGCATCTTCCAGGACCCCCTCGGAACAGAAAACATGGGAGGCGTCCTCCAGCACACTCTCGGAAAAGGAAATGTGGGAGGCATCGTCCAGGACCCTCCCGGAATAGGATACGTGAGGGACGTCCTTCGGGACCCCCTCAGAACAAGAAATGTGGGAGGCATCCTCCAGGACCCTCCCGGAACAGGATACGTGAGAGGCGTCCTCCAGGATCCCTTCGGAACAGGAAATGTGTGGTGAGGTCTTGGAACCAGACCCCGCAGGTTCAGAACAACCAGCAGACTCTAGAGAGCTTAAACCAGCTGCAGGTTCTGGACAACCTGCAGACTCTGGAGAACTTGGACCAGCTGCAGGTTCTGGACAACCTGCAGACTCTGGAGAACTTGGACCAGCCACAGGTTCTGGACAACCTGCAGACTCTGGATAACTTGGACCAGCTGTAGGTTCTGGACAACCTGCAGACTCTGGAGAACTTGGACCAGCCACAGGTTCTGGACAACCTGCAGACTCTGGAGAGATTGGGTCAGCTGCAGGTTCTGGACAACCTGCAGACTCTGGAGAACTTGGGTCAGTTGCAGGTTCTGGAAGACCTACAGACAAAGGAGACACTGGATAGGCTGCAGGTTCAGGACAACCTGCATACTCTGGAGACACTGGACCCGTTGCAGGTTCAGGACAACCTGCAAACTCTGGAGACCTTGGGTCAGCTGTAGGTTCTAGAAGACATGCAGGCTCAGGAAACTTATAGACCACTGCAGGTTCTGGAAGGCTTGCAGGTTCAAGGAACTTGTAGACCATTGCAGGTTCTGAAAGACCTGTGGGCTCAGCAAACTTATGGACCATTGCAGGTTCTGAAACTCTAACTGCAGGTTCTAGGACTGGTGAGTCTATAACTATCAAATCTATGTTAGGAGCAGGATCTGGAACAAATTCTTTAACAGTTCTGACCTCAACCAGGAGTTGAAAGTATTCTGGAATCGAGGTGAGGCCAGGTACTGATAACAACAGTTTATCTGCTAAATTAAGCAAAGTGTTTTGACTCGCTGGATAACACTTAGTGGAAGAGAACAAGCCTTGAAGCACTGAATTAATTTGAGAAAGATCAGGCACCTACCACCTGTGACGAGTCCTCAGTGGCAACCTCTGCTGGAGGAGTGTGGAACTGTTGCTCAGATTGTTCTCTGTATTGGCCCCCCTTCATCTGCTCTGAAGATGAATGGGGGGTGACTGCCCCCCTCTGCGAAATTCTCCCTAGTTTTGCAGGTCGTGTCTGAGGAGAGCAGGGTGGGGAATGGGACAAGGAGAAGTCGGAACTTGTCTCTTGGGGAGCTCTGAACGGAGGTAAGATGCCGGATCCAGCCCCCACCGGGACCATGGAAGACGAGGCATCTGGACCAGCCCTCAGACCACCAGGACAGGAAACAAGAGACTTGGTCCTACCGGACTGGACGCAAGGAACCGAGCATGCAGGGGGAAGAGCAACAGACCAATTCCGGTGGCTTCTTCTGCCTTTCTTACGGCAGTGGTGGGAATGGTGCACGGGGGCATGCCAGAGTTCGTCCTCTGACTCCGCGTTCTTCCCCGACGTCCACCCAGACTAGGTTGGTACGTAATGAGCGTGAGACGAAGAGAAACTGGACTTGGATGTTGTGTGGTTACCTCGAAACTGAAATCTTCTTCGTCTCTCCTCATGTAGCAGGAGAGGCGAATGCAGAACTTCTACCGCCTGGCTGTGATTCTCCAGTCCCAGGACAGGTTCGGTCCAAAAGGTACCACACCGGATCATGGATCTTTTCATCTGGACGGATTGGACAATCATCTGGGGTATTGGAGAGTGCGCCTCCTCGGGACTCCCTTGTTCTACTGGGGGACTTCAACGCTCACGTGGGCAATGACAGTGAGACCTGGAGGGGTGTGGTTGGGAGGAACGGCCCCCCTGATCTGAACCAGAGTGGTGTTCTGTTATTGGACTTCTGTGCTCGTCATGGATTGTCCATAACGAACACCATGTTTAAGCATAAGGGTGTCCATATGTGCTCTTGGCACCAGGACACCCTAGGTCGCAGTTCGATGATCGACTTTGTTGTCGTCTCATCTGATCTGCGGCCGCATGTCTTGGACACTCGGGTGAAGAGAGGGGCGGAGCTGTCAACTGACCACTACCTGGTGGTGAGTTGGCTCCGATGGTGGGGGAGGATGCCGGTCAGACCTGGCAGACCCAAACGTATTGTGAGGGTCTGCTGGGAACGTCTGGCAGAGTCTCCCGTAAGACGGAGCTTTAACTCCCACCTCCGGGAGAGCTTTGAACACGTTCCGAGGGAGGCGGGGGACATGGAGTCCGAGTGGGCCGTGTTCCGCGCCTCTATTGTCGAGGTAGCTTATCGGAGCTGTGGCCGCAAGGTTGTTGGTGCCTGTCGTGGTGGCAACCCTCGAACCCGGTGGTGGACACCGGCAGTGAGGGATGCTGTCAGGCTGAAGAAGGAGTCCTATTGGGCCTTTTTGGCTTGTGGGACCCCGGAAGCAGCTGATAGGTACCGGCAGTCCAAGCGGCATGTGGCTCGGGTGGTTGCTGAGGCAAAAACTCGGGTGTGGGAGGAGTTCGGAGAGGCCATGGAGAATGACTTCCGTACGGCTTCGAGGCGATTCTGGTCCACCATCCGGCGTCTCAGGGGGGGAAAGCGGTACGCGACCAACACCATTTATGGTGGGGATGGCGTGCTGTTGACCTCAACTCGGGATGTTGTGAGTCGGTGGGCGGAATACTTCGAAGACCTCCTCAATCCTACTGGCACGTCTTCCACTGAGGAAGCGGAGCCTGGGGACTTTGGGTCGGGCTCTCCAATCTCTGGTGCTGAGGTCGCCGAGGTGGTTAAAAAGCTCCGCGGTGGCAGGGCTCCGGGGGTGGATGAGATTCGCCCTGAGTTCCTTAGGGCTCTGGATGTTGTGGGGTTGTGTTGGCTTACGCGACTCTGCAATATCGCGTGGACATCGGGGGCAGTTCCCTTGGATTGGCAGACTGGGGTGGTGGTTCCCCTATTCAAAAAGGGGGACCGTAGGGTGTGTTCCAACTATAGGGGGATCACACTCTTAAGCCTCCCTGGTAAGGTCTATTCAGGGGTTCTGGAGAGGAGGGTCCGTCGGATAGTCGAACCTCGGATTCAGGAGGAGCAGTGTGGTTTTCGTCCTGGTCGTGGAACACTGGACCAGCTCTACACCCTCAGCAGGTCCTGGAGGGTGCGTGGGAGTTTGCCCAACCAGTTTACATGTGCTTTGTGGACTTGGAGAAGGCATTCGACCGCGTCCCTCGGGGGGTTCTGTGGGGGGTACTCCGGGAGTATGGGGTACCAGGCCCTTTGATATGGGCTGTTAGGTCCCTGTACGACCGGTGTCAGAGCTTGGTCCGCATTGCCGGCAGTAAGTCAGGCTCGTTTCCAGTGAGAGTTGGACTCCGCCAAGGTTGCCCTTTGTCACCGATTCTGTTCATAACTTTTATGGACAGAATTTCTAGGCGCAGCCAAGGTGTTGAGAGGATCCGTTTTGGTGGCCTTAGAATCGCTTCTCTGTTTTTTGCAGATGATGTGGTCCTATTGGCTTCATCAGATCGTGATCTACAGCTTTCGCTGGAGCGGTTTGCAGCCGAGTGTGATGCGGCCGGGATGAGGATCAGTTCCTCCAAATCCGAGGCCATGGTCTTGAGCCGGAAAAGGGTAGCATGCCCTCTCCGGGTCGGGGAGGAGGTCCTGCCCCAAGTGGAGGAGTTTAAGTATCTCGGGGTCTTGTTCACGAATGAGGGAAAACTGGAGCGTGAGATCGATAGGCGGATAGGTGCAGCATCCGCAGTGAAGCGGGCGCTGTACCGGTCTGTCGTGGTGAAGAGAGAGCTGAGTCAAAAGGCAAAGCTCTCAATTTACCGATCGATCTACGTTCCCACCCTCATCTATGGTCATGAGCTTTGGGTTGTGACCGAAAGAACGAGATCTCGGATACAAGCGGCTGAAATGAGTTTTCTCCGCAGGGTGTCTGGACTCTCCCTTAGAGATAGGGTGAGAAGCTCAGTCATCCGGGAGGGACTCGGAGTAGAGCCGCTGCTTCTCCACATCGAGAGGAGCCAGTTGAGGTGGCTCGGGCATCTGGTTAGGATGCCTCCTGGACGCCTCCCTGGTGAGGTGTTCCGGGCATGTCCCACCGGGAGGAGACCCAGAGGAAGACCCAGGACATGCTGGAGGTACTATGTTTCTCGGCTGGCCTGGGAACGCCTTGGGATTCCCCCAGAGGAGCTGCTTCAAGTGCTTGGGGAGAGGGAAGTCTGGGCCTCCTTACTTAGGCTGCTACCCCCGCGACCCAATCCCGGATAAGCGGAAGAAAATGGATGGATGGATGGAACTGTAACTGTCCCCGTTTTTAATTTCATCTTGATAAAAATTAATTGTTTTTGGTCTCCGAGCTGGAAATGTCCCCAGATTTCACTTCAGAAATCTGGTCACCTTAACCTACAACAGGGCAGAATTAACATAAAAATGAAGAAATTAACACTAACATGGATGAAGCCGGGCACTGTTCAAGTAGCACAGGCAGGGCAGAATACGTAAGGGCAAAGTAAAAATCACCTACACATAGCCTACATATCATTAGCAGGGTGGAAGTACCATTAACATAGCAAACTTAGCATTAGCAGGGCAGAATATTAGCAATAACTTAGACAAAATTACCATTAGCATAGAAATGCCTAAACAGAAAGCCTTGTCAAAAAAAAAAAAAACTGGTTTGAGAACAGATTGTGTTTTCAGCAGAAATACTGTCTGATTTTTGTACATGAACAATGGGAAAGAGCAAACAAACTGCAAAACAAGGAGAAGTTGGTGGAGTTGTGTTGTAAAAAAAATGTATTTAGGTTGCATCCAGGCAGAGATTGGGACAGTTACTGATGTGTAAAATGGCTGAAAACAAACCTTAAAGGGTCGGGGGAGATCGGGCTTGGTATATCGGAGGTAGAGTAAACCAAGGACAACCACACCAATAAACAGCCACCGCAGGAAACTCATAAAGTTCAACAAGCTGTAGATGTCTCCCACAAATACCTGCAGAATGGTCATAGGGTACTACACAAACAAACACACACACACACACACAATTGTACCTTCATTATTATTCTTTTAAGTCCACTCACTGCTGTCAATGAACAGTTTTTGACTCTTACTGACCATCATGATGACGGCAGCCAGCGGAGTGTGTCTGCGGATGTGGACCATAGACAGGATCTTGGGGAGATGTCCTTCACGTGAAGCTACATAATACATTCTGGTAAACACATACACAGGCACACAAATACACAAAGAAACATGAATAGCATGACAAAAAAATAGCAAAAACATGTTGATTGTTCAAGTGAAAAAAATAAAATTTTCATCTAATTGTTATTTTAACTATTTAGAAGAGAGACACACACACACACATCCACACACACACACACACACCCTGTACACAATAGACAAGACTGTGAGATAAACCACCTGCAGAGGAATAAAAATAACATAAACTTGTTTTAGGGTAATAAGGATGTTCGCTGGGCTGTGGTAACTTGGTGGTCAGTGTTGTGGTCTCGTAATCCTGAGGCTGTAGATTTAAGTCCAAGTTGCATCTGGAAGGCCATCAGGTGAAAAATAATGGCCAAATCTTTTTGTGTTTGCTAGCTGTGACAATCCTTGAAGAACAAAGCTACCGAAAGTGCAACAGCTTTGAGGAGGTTTGCAGTTGTTCGTTTTCAAAAACGATCATTCAGAGATCCATTACAAAAACTGTTGTACTGTATCTGGAAAGAAATCACTCAGAGCTTTTCTGGTCTTTTGAATAGACAGTTAAATGGTAAATGGAGCTTATTTATATAGCGCTTTCCAACCCCCTATGAGGGGCCCCAAAGCGCTTTACAATACCAACCATCCACCCATTCATACACACATTCATACACCGGTAGCGGCAGACTGCCATGCAAGGCGCCATCCAGTCCTACCGGGAACAACTCGGGGTTAAGTGTCTTGCCCAGGGACACAACCACACATGGTGTGGGGAACCGAGATTCGAACCTCCAACCTTCCGATCATTGTCAGTTGACAAACCATTGAACTATCGCCATGTATTATTCAGCTCTAAAACTGTACTTGTGACATATCCAGGATGAACCCTGCCTCTCAAATGTTGACTGCTGGAAATGGGCACCAGTGACCTCATGAACCAAAAAGAATGAAGCAGGTAAAGATAATGGATGGATGGACGGACGGACGGACGGATGGACTCAGTATTTCTAACCATATCATCCAGTATAAGGACAGTATTTCTCAAGCCAAATCCTGCTACGATACTTCTCTGACATCATTAGTTCCAATGTTGGCAATTCAAATACATTGTTCTCTCTCCTTAACCGTTCTGTCTCATCTCCTAACTCATTACCCTCTCACATGGTTTCCACATAATTTTGCAACTTACTGATGCCCTATTTCAATGAAAAGATTCAGTTCATAAACATCTTGGCCCAATAACCACCCACAGCATGTATGTTGAATTCCCCCCACCATAGCACCGAAACAGCTCTAATAAAAATTACTAATGACCTTCTTGTTGCCGACTCTGTTCTTCTGTCCATCCTCATTCTACTTGATCTAAGCTCTGCGTTCGACACCATCTGTAATTCTATCCTCCTCAACAGACTAACCTCCATTGGCATCTAAGGTACTGGTTCAAATCATATCTCTCTGATGACACTCAATTCAAACAGATTAAATCCTTCCATTTCTTAGTCTTCCCCCGTCTCCACAGGTTTGCCCCAAGGCTCTGTCCTCGGACCCCTCCTCTTCATCATTTACCTCCTTCCTCTAGGTCACATATTCCGCAAATTTGGTGTCCATTTCCACTGTTACGCTGATGACACACAGCTCTACTTGTTAACCAAACAAAACTCCACCCATCCACCCTCCGTACTCACCGGCTGTCTCAAGCTCAATCACTGGTTTTCTAACAATTTCCTTCAACTAAACCGTAACAAACAGAAATCATCCTGGTCTGTACCAAACCTCTATTTAAAATTCGGAACATCTTCTCATCCCCTTAACAACTCTCTGCTATCCTCCTCGCCTCAGGTCAAGAGTCTCAGTGTCATCCTTGACTCCACTCTCTCCTTCACTTTGCACATCAACAATGTTACTCAGTCTGACTATTTCCATCTCCAAAATATTAACTCTCTCTGTCCTTCTCTCTCACCCCGCTCCACTGCCATCCTTGTTCACAGTCTTGCGACTTCCCGGATTGACTACTGAAACTCCCTTCTTTATGGTCTCACCAACAAATCTCTTCAAAAGCTACAAATTGTCTATGGTAAATGGTAAATGGAGCTTATTTATATAGCGCTTTCTAGCCCCCTGTGAGGAGCCCCAAAGCGCTTTACAATACCAACCATCCACCCATTCATACACGCATTCATACACCGGTAGCGGCAGACTGCCATGCAAGGCGCCTTTCCAGTCCTACCGGGAGCAACTCGGGGTTAAGTGTCTTGCCCAGGGACACAAGGACACATGGTGTGGGGAACCGGGATTCGAACCTCCAACCTACCGATCGGGGTACGACTGCCATTACCACTACGCCACTGCCCCCCATCTAGAACTCAGCTGCCCATGTCATCACTCAAACCTCCTCCTGTAACCACTTCACTATGTCCTGCAGCAGCTCCACTGGATCCCGGCTAAATCGCACATTGTCTTCAAAATTCTTCTTCTCACTTTCAAAGCTATCCAGCAATCTTGCCCCTCCTTACCTATCTGACCTCCTACACATCTCCATCCCCTCTCTCAGATCCTCCTCTTCACTGTACCTACATGTACCCTCTTCCCACCTCTCCACCATGTGGAGCAGAGCCTTCACCTGCTCTGCCCTTCACCTCTGGAACTCTCTACCGCCAGACCTACAAAACACCACCTCTCTTTCTCTGTTCAAGACTACTCTGAAAACACATCTATTTAGACTAGCTTATCATTCTTAACTTTATTTTATGTATGTTGTATTGGTTATGAAGGAAATGAGTTTCCTTCGCAGGGTAGCGGACTCTCCCTTCGAGATAGGGTGAGAAGTTTGGTTATCCGGGAGAGACTCAGAGTAGAACCGCTGCTCCTCCATATCGAGAGGAGCCAGTCAAGGTGGTTTGGGCATCTGGTAAGCATGCCCCCCTGGACGCTTCCATAGGGAGGTGCTTTGGGCATGTCCGACTGGGAGGAGACCCCGAGGAAGACCCAGGACATGCTAGAGAGACTATGTCTCTCGGTTGGCCTGGGAATGCCTTGGAATCCTCCCTGAAGAGCTGGAACAGGTGGCTGTGGAAATAAATGTCTGGGCTTCCCTGCTCGAGCTGCTGCCCCCGCGACCCGACTTGGGAACAAGCGGAAGATAATGGATGGATGGATGCATATTTGTTATGTATTTAATATTTCAATTTACTTCTGTTGGTCTTTGCACTGTTTGTTTGTTTTTACCTAGTCTTAAGTGTTGATGGGTGTCCTGAAAGCTGCTTTTTAAATAAAACAATTACTATTATTATTATTATTGTTGTTGTTGTTGTTGTTGTTGTTGTTGTTGTTGTTGTTGTTGTTTAAACGGTAGACTTCTGAGTGAAATACTGTGATGTTCAGCAGACTCCAAAATGGAAAAAAAAATGTGTGTATTTGTTATGGATAGGGATGGGAATCGAGAACCGGTTCTTTTAAAGAACCGGTTCTTTATAGTTCAATTCTCTGGAATTGTAGGCTGCTTGTCTTAACGATTCAGTTTATCGGTTCTCTGAGTCGTTCTTCTGACTCGTTCTACTGACTCGACGTTGTGACGCATTTACGTGATGACATCACAGACATGCGCGATGCGCCGTATCAACATGCCGTCAAGGAAAAAGCGAAGACGAAACCAGGTCTACTTGCAACACATGCAAAGCGTCGATTACAATAAAGGGCGGAAATACTTCTAACATGCAGAGAGAAGCATTTGACCACTCAGAATGAGGTGAGTTTGCACAAATGTACCGTCTTTAACACGCTGCTTCGTGACGCTGCTTCGTGGTGGTGGAAGCGGAGCTAACAAGCTAGCGTCCTCCTCTGTTTTAAATGTTGCAGCACGTAATGTTAAACTCCTCCAGTTTCTGTCACTTGTTACTTTTTTGCTTTACTGCTTCGACTGTGTTGTATAAATCATCTCCATCTCATGTAATAACATTTAGCAGACGAGGATTGCCGGAGTCTGGCTGGCTCAGAGGCTGTTGCTAGCCTTTAGCACCTTTAGCTTTCAGGATGACAATATTAACACAACAGACCTAAAAATGCCACCGTAGAAATGGGAGCAAAAACAAAAGTGTTTTATATTTTTGTTCAGTGTGTTTCATTGTAGCCTCTTTCTGTTGTGAGAGCTTTATTTGCTGCTCAGTGTTTTTAATGGTGAATTTCTTCTGAAGCTGGCAGAGCTGAGAGATGAAGAGGGAGGCAGAAGAGGATGAAGATGATAACTATGTAAGTTTTGTTTTTTGTAATGAAAGATGATAGATTGCATGGATTATTACACTATTTATTTTAAAATTGAAACTTGTGCTGCTGGCAGAGCTGGGAGAGGCGCAGAGAGAGAGACACAGAGGGAGGCAGAAGAGGATGAAGATGATAACTACAGTATGTAAGTTTTGTTTTTTGTAATGAAAGATGATAGATTGCATGGATTATTACACTATTTTAAAATTGAAACTTGTGAATTACAAGTTGTGGTTAATAATGTTAATTAGGAATTATTTTTTCATAAAAGTTCTATTTTTGTTCTGGTGAAAGAGCATTAAATACTTCATGCACACAAATGGTGTACTATATATTTTTTGCCTAACCCAATGAGAATTGATAACAGAATTGATAAGGAATTGAATCGATAAATGATATCGATAAAGGAATTGATATCGATAATTTCTTAACAATTCCCATCCCTATATGTATATCACATTGAACACAGGGGCCCCACAAGGATGTGTGCTGAGCCCCCTTCTATTCACCCTGCTAACACACGACTGCACACCATCGTACAGCTCCAACCACTTCATCAAGTTTGCGGACGACACAACAGTGGTAGGTCTCATCAGCAACAACGATGAGACGGACTACAGGAACGAGGTGAGCCGCTTGGCCTTGTGGTGCGGACACAACAATCTCACTCTCAACGTGGAGAAGACAAAGGAGATTGTCGTGGACTTCAGGAAGAGGGATGCCCAACATGCCCCTCTGACCATCAACAGCACCGCAGTGGAGAGAGTGGACAGCACCAAGTTCCTGGGAGTGCACGTCTCAAAGGACCTGTCCTGGAGCAGGAACACTGCAGCACTGGCCAAGAAGGCTCACCAGCGCCTCTACTTTCTCCGCAAGCTGAAAAGGGCTGGAGCTTCAACCCCCATCATGTGCACCTTCTACAGGGTGTACTGATAGCTGTTATTACTGTAGCTACCGCTAGGGGAGCTGTAGGCTACTGCATGTAGATACTGTACAGAACGTAGAAGAAGAAGAGTTGAATAAAGAAGTTATCAAGCTAACGCACGAGGCTTCTTCCCAATGTTTTATTCTTACTAAGAATAAGAACATTACATGGTACCAGGAGTCGTCGAACAAGAAGCAACACGATGATGGATGCATTGAAACCGCCAGGTCCATTGAAACTGACTGGAAACGTGGATGCAGGTTGGAGATCTTTTAAACAGCAGTTCATGCTGTACCTCGCTGCTGTCGGAGTGGAGAGGCGGGCAGATGAAAGGAAAATTGCCATGCTGCTCACCGTCGCCGGAACAGAAGCGATAGAAGTCTTCAACACGTTTGTGTTTGCTCAACCCGAGGACAAAGATAAGTTTGAAGAGGTTGTGAAGAAATTTGATGAACACTGTTTGTCAAAGAAAAACGAAACTTATGAGAGGTACGTCTTTCGCTCACGCCTACAGCAAGCGGGTGAGTCATTTGATACCTTCCTCACAGACCTCAAGCTTAAAGCTCAGTCATGTAATTTTGGTGACCTCAGAGACTCACTGATAAAAGATCAGATTGTGTTTGGCACCAATGACAAGAAACTGAGAGAGAAATTATTAAGAGAAATGGAGCTAACTTTGGACAATGCTATAAAAATATGTCAAGCCAGCGAGTTAGCACGAAGACATGCCATTTGTTTTCAAGAGCCTGCACAAAGAACAGCACATCATGAAGATGAGTCTGTCAATGCAGTGATGAAAAGAACATCTTGGAACAAATTTAAAAATTATGACAGCAAAAGCAAAGACAATAATGAGGAAATTTACAGTTGCAAAAGATGTGGTGAAAAACACAGACAAAGACAATGTCCTGCCTTTGGTAAAAAATGTGCAACGTGCAAAGGACTAAACCATTATGCTAAAATGTGTTTCTCCAAGAAGAGAGGACAAGAAATCCACACAGTGCAGGAAGACACAGCTGACTATGCATTAAGTGAAACATTTTACATCAAAATGGTGTCACAAGATGAAGATGTCAGCTCACAGTCTTCAAAAGCAGACGCTGTTAAAGCTGTAAATGTGGTCGCAGAAGACAAATGGACTGCTCCACTATTGGTTAATGGGACCATAGTGACATTCAAAATTGACACTGGGGCCAAAGTTAACTTAATCAGCGAAAGGGATTTCAACACATTAAAGGAAAAGCCTAAAATTCAGTCAGAAAAAGTCTCACCTCTGAAGGCTTATAACAACCAACCGATACAAACAAAAGGTGGCTGCAGACTGAATGTAACAGTAAAAGGCAAAAAGCATAATCTACTGTTTACCATTGTGCCTAATGGGCATGAGTCTCTCATAGGAGACAAAACATCTGAAGACCTAGGACTGGTCAAGAGGATCTATCAGATTAATGCTGACAACATAGAAATATCTAAACAAGACAAAAGACCGGAGCACCACCAGCAGTGTGAAGGAAGCACAGACATTGTAAATAAATTTCATTCAGTCTTCGAGGGACAGGGAACACTACCCTATACAGGTATTCCCCGATTTACGAGCGAGATCCGTCACAAGGGGGCGCTCGTAAACCGGAAATCTCGTAATTTGGAACGGCCGCCATTTCCTTCGTAAACCCGGAAGTCCGCTCGTAAATTGGAACGGTTTTCGCCAGCGCACCTAAAAACACTCTATTTTCATCTAAAAACTACTTTTGAGTGCATAAAAATGATCGGAAACGTGTGTTTATATGCTTAACTTGCTAACTGTAGTGAAAAAACACATGAAAACTCAGTATTTTTTTCGTTTTTTCCAAAAATTCGCAGCTCGTAAGTCTGGGACCTCGCAGATCAGAGCGCTCGTAATTCGGGGACTACCTGTACTTACAAAATTCAGCTCAAAGATGACGCTATTCCAGTAGTGCATGCACCAAGGAGAGTTCCTGCACCACTCAGGGCTGATTTAAAAAGAGAATTAGAAAGAATGACAAAAATGGGTGTCATTGAACCAGTAGAGGAGCCTACAGACTGGGTGAACTCCATCACATGTGTCAAGAAAAAGAACACAGGTGCATTAAGAGTCTGTCTTGATCCCAAAGATCTTAATGAAAATATTAAAAGAGAGCATTATCAGATCCCAAAAAGAGAAGAAATAATGAGTGACATGACAGGAGCTAAGTTTTTTAGCAAGCTAGATGCTTCACAGGGTTTTTGGCAGCTGAGGCTGGACCCAGAAAGCAGCAGATACACTACATTTAACACACCATATGGGCGTTATTGTTTCTTAAGATTACCTTTTGGCATAAAATCAGCACCAGAAATTTTCCACAGAGCAATGGAGACCATAATAGAAGGACTGGAAGGCACCAGAGTCTACATAGACGACCTTGTGGTCTGGGGTAAAACAAAACAACAACATGATGACAGGCTGGAGAAGCTATTGTGGAGAGTAAAAAAGAGTGGACTGAAACTAAATAAAGACAAATGCCTTTTTGGAGTCACACAGATGACCTTCTTAGGTGACAAGGTCACAAGTGATGGAGTGGAACCTGATCAGTCGAAAGTGCAAGCAATATTAAACATGCCTGCACCCACTGACAAAAAAGGTGTCTTAAGAGCCATGGGAATGATCAACTTCCTGGGTAAGTTCATTCCTAATCTTTCCTTAAAGACAGCATGTCTCAGGGAGCTGTTACAACACAAAAGAGTGTTCGAGTGGACAGCCAGACATGAAAAAGAATGGAAAATGCTAAAGGAAACTGTAGCTAAAGAGACAATACTCACCTTCTTTGATACATCAAAACCAACAAAAATTTCAACAGATGCATCAAAAGATGGACTGGGTGCTGTGCTGCTCCAAATGCATGAAGAAAAATGGCAACCGGTAGCATATGCATCCAGATCAATGACTGAAACTGAACAGCGCTACGCTCAAATTGAAAAAGAAACATTGGGCCTAGTGTATGGTTGTGGAAAATTTCACAGCTATGTGTATGGACTACCAACGTTTATTGCAGAGACGGATCACAAACCACTGATATCGATCAGAAAAAAGAATTTAAACGACATGTCGCCAAGAATCCAGCGCATGATGATGTTTTTGCAACGTTATGACTTTGATCTAATTTACACGCCAGGAAAGTACATTGTGTTGGCAGATGCACTCTCACGAGCACCAGCACCAAGCAGTGACAAGCTGGGCATCTCTGTATCTGAGGATGCAGAAACACATGTAAACATGGTGACTGCCACACTCCCTGCATCAGATGTAATGTTGCAGAAAATTGTACAGGAAACAGCAAAAGATCCTCTGCTACAAAAAGTGTCCCACCAAATCCAAAATGGTTGGTCCAAAGGGGTCTGCTCAGGGTTTTACCCTGTTCGTGAAGATTTGTGTTTGACTAATGGACTGCTGCTGAGACAGAATAGGATTGTCATTCCTCAGTCCATGCGAAAGGACATGCTTCAGCGTATCCATGAGGGACATTTGGGTGTAGAAAAATGCAAACGCAGAGCAAGGGATGCTGTTTACTGGCCGGGTATTAACAAGGACATCGAAGAAATTATACAAAAATGTGAAACATGCCTCAAACATCACTACAAGCAAACCAAAGAGCCAATGATGCTAGCAGAGCTACCTACTACACCGTGGCAAAAGGTAGGCACTGACTTATTTCATCTGGACGGAAAGGACTTTCTGCTGGTGATTGACTACTACTCTAATTATCCAGAAGTGGTACAACTTTCCAGTACATCAGCAAAGTCAGTAATCACACACATGAAGGGATTCTTTTCAAGACATGGGATTCCACAGTGTGTCATCAGTGACAATGGTCCACAATATGACTGTGAAGAGTTTCGGGACTTCGCAAAACAATATGGATTTAAGCACATCACGTCTAGTCCCTTGTATCCACAAGCAAATGGACAAGCCGAAAAGGGGGTCCAAATAGTGAAGAGACTGTTTAAAAAAGCCAGAGACAGTAAGACTGACCCTAACCTAGCTCTACTGAGCTATCGAGCTTCACCACTGGAGTGTGGGTCATCACCTGCTGAGCTACTGATGAATCGCAAGCTTCGTACCACACTTCCACACATTTTAAAGGAGAATGATAAGTGTGACAACAAGCTTATGGACAAAAGGATGAAACTCAAGTACCGACAGAAAAGGAACTATGACAAGACGGCAAGACGTTTGGCACCTCTTCAGGAACGAGATGTTGTGAAGATTGCAGGTCCTGAGTTCTGGGACAGAAAAGCAACGGTGCTAAATGAAGTAGGACCCAGTTCGTTTACTGTTGAGACAGAAAATGGACAAGTGTTCAGAAGAAACCGGAGGAGTCTGTTAAAGGTTCAAGATGCTAACCATCAGGTCGAAGAGGATGAATCTGAACAACAGAGTGTTACATCAGATGAACACCAGAGTGAACCTCTTTCACCTTCACCAACAACAGAGACACTGAGAAGGTCTTCCCGACCTAGGAAACCTCCAGAGAGGCTCATAGAACAATTGTGAACTATTGTGTAAAAAGAAAAGAAAAAAAAGAAAAAAAGAATAATTTGTTAAAGATGTTGTTTGCTTGTTGAAAGGTAAAATAGAATTTGTGCAGTAGTTTGGTCATACTGGTTAAGATAAAAAAAATAATATTAATAATAACATTCTTGATAAGAAACAGAATTGTGTATTATAAATAACATGTTCAAGGTCAGGAGTGTTAATACTATCAGAGTTTGACAGTGTTGTAAGAGTTTGAATAGTTATTAAAAAACCTGTCAGAAAAGGGGATGTACTGATAGCTGTTATTACTGTAGCTACCGCTAGGGGAGCTGTAGGCTACTGCATGTAGATACTGTACAGAACGTAGAAGAAGAAGAGTTGAATAAAGAAGTTATCAAGCTAACGCACGAGGCTTCTTCCCAATGTTTTATTCTTACTAAGAATAAGAACATTACACAGGGGTGCCATAGAAAGTGTCCTGACCAGCTGCATCACGGTGTGGTTTGGTGCATGTACTGCATCATGCCGCAAGAGCCTCCAGCGCATCGTGAGAGCAGCTGAGAAGATCGTCGGCACCTCCTTGCCCTCACTGCAGGACTTACACAGCAAACGCCTCACTCGGAAAGCCCACTGCATGGCAGGTGATCCCACACACCCACTACACAGCCGCTTTAGACTGCTGCCATCAGGGAGGAGACTGAGGAGTCTCCAGGCTCGAACCAGCAGACTGAGAGACAGCTCTGTTCATCAGGCAGTCAGAATGCTAAACACTCTGCCTGCTCTGCCTCCCCTCCCATTTGAACTGCCTTAACACAAAAAACTTTCTCACACATTACCACTCAACACAAAGTTTTAACACTGGACCCTGTGTCATCAAACGGGTTATTCACTAAACTCTCGGTCATGTGCTCATTCAGTTTGCACTACTTCTCATATTTGCACTAATGTTTGTATTACATTACTGCCTATAGTCATACTACTGTTTACATTCACTGTTTACATTTATTAATACGGTTTACATTTATTACTACTGTTTACATTTACACTACTTTTATCTACACTACTGCAGATACATATACAGTATTCTCTGACTAGCCTTATCTAAGGATGCCAAATGTGCCTTATGTGCCTCACTGCATATGCCACTTTGCCTCTATACCAACATCAACTACCTCATACATATACTGTGTACATTAACTTATATGCTGCTGTGCCACTCTTTGCAAATGTCAATGCTAGAACCTTCAGTTTATTTTATAGATATACTTTTTATACTTTTTATACTACTATGAAAAAACTCAGGACAGTATTACACTTTTATTATTTCATTTCATGCTTATGTTCATTGGGTGTTTGGTGTTTCAGTGTTGGTGTAAATTTTCATACTTTTATACTATATATATATATTTTTTATATGAAAAAACTCAGGACAGTGTTACACTTTTTTACTATTTTATGCTTATGTTTATTAAATGTTTTAGTGTTTAGTGTTTAGATGGTTACTGCACCGAGGGACAGAGAGAAATGCAATTTCGGTCCTGTGTATGTCCTGTACATATTGCAGTTCTGACAATAAAGTTGACTTTTGACTTTGACTTTGACTTAAACTCAGCAAATAAAATACAAACTGCACTGTGCAACTTTGGAAGGCATTCATTCAACTTAATG
>JBBPBX010006465.1:31579-64925 GCA_038048925.1 Garcialebias charrua | reverse complement strand
AGAGTTTGTTGCTCAATTTAGGAAAATGTGTATGACTTTGCTACCCGTATCTTCAGTTTAGTTCACTTTTAGACCGCCTCCAACTGGTATCACCAAGGTGCACGATGAAGGTGTGCTGGACTGGACCCAGAATCCTACTGAGACCAGTCAGGCAAATATCTTAGCCGACAGTTTAACTTCAGTGGTCCGTTCTAGGACTAAAGAACCAAAAAGAAACTGAAATGTGTTTGATACATCATTGTTCCACCACTGGAGCACAGTCATAGAACATAAACTTTTTTTTTAAAACAAGTGTTTCAAGCACAGTCAGGTTGTGCCACAATCCTTTAGAGAAAGAACAAAGAATTCAAAGAGCTCGTGTCAAACTTTCTTAGTCAGAATAAGTTCACCAAGAAGTTTCAAAGCTTATCTTGAACGATTACTAATGAATCCAAAAATTTCTGGGTATTGGACTTTGCTGCTGTCCTGAATGCTTTCTGCAGTCTGTTTAGTTTTGGTACAATGGCTTCACATGAGTCAAAACTTGGGTTCAGACCACACTGAATCATTGTTTTTCATCCATTCTTTGTGTGATGAGGATTTCTTGTGGTTCCAGTTTCCCCCCACATAAAAATACATGCATCCTAAACATGTTCTTCTGCATTAATCTTCAGTGGGGTTTATGTTTAGAGCTGACATATATTTAGCTTCTAAATGTATGCTTCTTAATAATTAAAGATGTTAATAACATGCTTTTGTTGTAATGCAACTAATCTTTGTATTTATGCAAAGAAATGTGTTTTTTCCCCTGTTACATAATTAAGGAGAAAGATAGGAGAAAGAAAGCCATACATACCATACCAGCTTTATTTATAGAGCACTTTAAACACCCACAGGACCAATGTTCTGTAAGTACACATTAAAAAACAATCATACAATCAGATAATAAAGTGATTAAAATGATTAACGGTCAACATTTCAGATGGCGTCAAAGGCCAGGGAGAAGAAATGGTTTTAAGAAGGGATTTAAAAACAGACAGGGGAGAGGCCTGTCTGATGTTTAAGGGAAGGTTGTTCCATAGTATGGGAGCTGCCACAGCAAAAGCACGGTCTTAAGCTTTTTTCAGCACGCTCAGGAGCAGCTGATCACGTGACCTGATGGATCGAGAGGGTGTATACGGATGTAACTCAGACAGATGGGGTGGAGCAAGTCCATTAAGAGCTTTAAAAGCAAATAAAATAATTTTAAAGTGCATCTTAAATTGTATGGGCAGCCAGTGCAGGGAAACTTTTGTATGCCAGTTCAATCAACAGCTCTGATGTGATTTTCTAATTTTAGACCAGCATCGATTTTGACCCCCATGTTTGTAACAGTGGGCCTGATGTACTGGGCCAAGGAACCAACAACTGCATTGGGAATCTCAGTGGAGCTTCCAAAATCCATTCTAGAAGCAAGGGCTGTAGACAGGGTCATTTATTTGAAGACTATACAACACCCACAGTGCATTAAAAACAGGCATACACCACACCACGCACACTGAAACCAAGAAACCAAGAAACGTCTGATGATTACGGAAAAATAAAATTGTATCATCTGCATATTGTTTGAGACAAAATAAGAATCCTCTTTAGAAACTGTCAGTGACAGCCAGGTCCACAGGTAACAAGAGGTTGTTATGATGGCTTCCATGTTCAGTGTTTGTCATCCAAAAGCCTGCAATTTCTACTATCCATAAAAAAATGCAAAATTTGCCCTTTCTTCAAGGTAAAACCCACAGTTCAAACAAACTCATCAAGGCTCGTAGAAAAAAACTATTTGATTATCACTAAACAGTATGTGAACCATAAAGACCTTAACAAAGTTTAAAAAATAAACTGTTGATTTTTCATCATAATATAGTAATTACTGTATAAAGAAGTCGACTAACCTTTACCAGAACACTGTTACAGTGAATGAGGAATTAAAAGGCAGTGTTAACAACTTTTCCCACTTTGTTTACATGCAAAGTAAGTTGTTTGCATAATTACATGTACATGTAAGAAAGTGGCTTAATAATTAGGGTGCAAACAAACGACTGTGTGATTGGATTATAATGAAGACATGGGTCAAGACGAGGAGATGCTCCTTCCTGTTCCCTTCTGATACAGTTCTCTCAGCCTGCTTTTGGCTGCCATTACTAAACTGCATGTGCAACAAAGTTCTTCTGTCCTAATGAATGGCCCAATTAGGTGAACTCATTAGTGATGAACTGTAAATCTCCTATTTCATCTACTCATTAGCTGACAATATTTGTAATTAGTGGCATTAGGACAATTATGGCATAGCAGGTTGGGCAGCATAAGGCTTCGTTCCTTGCTGTTAGCATCTTTCTGTGCAGGCAGGGAGGTCTCGTTCTGACTTTGAACTGATGAGTATTGAAGCCTGATTTAAAAAAAAAAAACTGAAGTTAAAAATGCAGAATAAAAAGCATAGATGCGGTTTCCATCAGTTACCACCACAAATACCACGTGTGAATGACTGCAGAAGGTTCAGAATCACTTGTGCTTGGTATTTTAGCACAATCTCAAAAGCTGTAAATTTTCTAGGAAATGAAAGTTACAATCAAGAAGAACAATTAATTCATTCAACCTTTATTTATACAGGTTAGTGTCATTGAGTCAAGAGGACTCATTTACAAAAGGGACCTGTTTTAGTCAGACAACATACAACTACAGTAAAAAAAAAGGGAAGAAAGTGCCATGTTAATGTCTGCCTTTTTATTTTAAAGGATTTCACTTATTTACCATCAAAAGGGCTTTTAGATGTGAGGCTTTTTCCATTTAGCTCATTATCTTGAATAGCAAACGTATTCCAGGAATGGACACAGACGGAATGCAGCAATACAACAATTAGTACAAGGTTATTTATTGAAATCACCAGCATTCACAAAGAGCTAAATGATACTGCTGTGTGGTTATTCATCTAAAAAGAAAACTCTAAAACGTGTATTGTGCTCAGCGTCATTTTAGTAATTGCAGTTAGGCTCAAATGTGAGTACACAGGAGGAATGGCATGTTTGAAAGCATGCTTATTACCACGCTGGACCTGCGACAGCAGCAAGCCACGTGTGTTGATATATGCGAACAATGCTGAAAGACACAAAACTGGTTTCCTTCAGTTTTTCATCATCAAGAAAGGACTAAGAGGTCAGTGTGTGGTTCTCTTTTCTCCTGAATTTGTTGCATGCAAGAAAGTCTGTAAATGAAAAATAAAATCTAATAAATATTATTGTTAGGGTAGGTGATGATTTTTGGATCCTCAAATTGATGCCCCAGTCATTTTCCTCACCCTGATGATCTGAAACCGACAAAGGAAAAAAGAGCTTGGTTTGTTTAAAATGAAGCAACCTTACACTTTTGATTATGATTGCATGATCTATCCATTCATCCATTATCTTTACCTACTTCTTCCTTTTTCAGGTTGTGGGGGGGGGGTCACTGGTCCATGTCCAGCTTTCACTGTGCAAGAGGCAGGGGACACCCTGCACAGGTCACCAGTCCATCACAGGGCCACATAGAGACAAACGAGATGAACAACCATTCACTCAGTCACACCTAGAGTCAATTTAGAGTTACCAATCAGCCTAACATGCATGTTTTTGCTCTGTGGGAGGAAACCGGAGTATCCAGGGAAAACCCATGCATGCATGGAGAGAACATGCAAACTCCACCCAGAAAGGCCCCCGGACCGGGATTTGAACCAGAGCAACCTGCTCGCTGAGAGGCATCAGCTCCACCAACTGCTCCACTGTGCTTATGATTGCATTGTCAGATGTATGTAATAATTATTTTTGTCATATTTCATATGTTGACTAACTCATCAACATTGCAACTTATGGCGAGTACGTCCTGCCATAAATCATCAGAGAAGCATGAGGGAGAGAAGAAACTAAAACCAGACTAGCAACAATAAATGGTCACATATAGGTGTGCCTTCTGATCACTGTTTACTTCTGTAGATCTTTTGTTTTTCCATTCAACCTTTATTCATACAGGTTAATCCCACTGAGCCTCAGGGACTCATTTACAAGAGACCTGATTTTAACAAAGAGTGATGACAACAATGGACAATCATAAAGGATGTGTACAAATTGAGAATAACTAGTGAAATTAAATATTTAAAAGAAAATGTAGCCAAAAAAAGCAGCTAGATTATAAAGTGATGTAGAAAACTAAAAACAGGAACATATCTGCATTGTTTCTTCCCAGGAACTTAACAGTTGTTTGAAGCCACTTAGAGGTCAAGGTCGAGAGTTTCAGATCTTTTTGCAAGATATTTCATGAAGCAGGAGCAGAGTAGGAGAAGGCCCTTTTGCCAAGTTCAGTTCTCACTGACGGAACACTGCAGGTAATCATGTCCTGAGAGCGCACGCTGTAGCTGCACTCACGCAGAGACATGTAGGAGGAGATGTATGAAGGCAGCAGACCAAGAAGTGATTTAAAGATGAAAATGTACCAGTGGAAGAGTCTGCGTGAGGTTAATGATGTCCAGTTAACCAGTGAATACAGGGTGCAGTGGTGGGTACAATAGTTAAAGACAGTTATGGATCTTAGTGCACTGTGATAGACAGCATCAAACATCTGCAGGGTGCTTGTAGGAGCGTTCATGTAGATAATGTCACTGTAATCAATGGAGGGAAGGAAAGTCACAGTTACAAGACGTTTCATAGCATTCAGAGTTAGACAGGATCGATTTCTGAAAAATAAATAAATAACTTTCAGTTTCCTTACTAGGTTGTCCACGTGAAGCTTAAAAAAGCTAGATACAAATCGACCAAGATACCCAAATTTTTTATAGGGATCAACAAACTCAATAGGAACACCATTTGAGGATAAATTCAGAGGAAGAACTGCTGGGACTGACTTCCTGTTTTTTTTTTTTAAAACATCCCTTTGGTTTTGTTGGCATTCAGGACAGGTTTGAGACAGAACAAATCTGACTGGATGATGTCATTTATAAGTGTAAATAATGGCCTAGCAATCCTTGAAGGGATTCATATCACCTGCCAACTTTCATGCCAGAGTTTTTGACTAGAATCTTCCTAACATGATAAATGAGTTGTATTTGTTTTGATCAAACATGAAAAATAATATAATTTGCATCTAACAAAGTTGAACCAGGTCCTCTGACTCAACCTTGTTAGATGTATCTACCTGGATTAACGAGCATGCATCAGGACAATGTTATTTGCAGTCTCAAGCAATATCACAAATTGAAATGCAGAGTGTCTTGAATAGCTGCAGTTACCATCTTGACTGGGTTTAACTCCTAAAATTAGCCACTAGTAGAAGTTTGATTATGTTCTGAAAAGGTCATTAAAGTCCATCTAGTGGTCCATGAGACGTTTTGCTAATGGACAATATTGATGGCTGAAAACCGTTGAAGTTAAAGTTTTACGCAAACACAATTTGTAGCATTTAAAGGATGTGTTTTGAATTACTCTCAGCTACTACCACAACCAATTTTAGGTCAGCTTTCAAATTGACTTAAAGGAGACCACATGTAAGTATTTAAAAATTTTATGTTATGTCTGTGTGCTATCTTGACAATATTAATTCATTTTAATACACAAAATAATTCTTAGATAATTAATTATACCCTTTTTAATTCTGCCATTTTTAACTTTCGTTTTGAACGACCGGTTTCTGATACTGAGTTCTGAAGTCCACGCCCTTCAAAGATCTGTTTACGCCCTCTGTAACAGCCAGTATCTGTAATGTGTTGTTGTTTTAAAATTAGCTCTTTTTTTATTACTCATTTGACTTACTGTTAGTGCTAGCTTAAGATAACTTACCGAAACCCGTCTGAGCGCGCCGCAATTTGCTGCTCCTTTTAGCATGAGACCACCCGAATCCGATGCTAATGTTAGCTTGTTCCTCTTCCGGTGTTCGCCAGCTCCGCTCGTTGCACGCGGAGATTTTGGGAGTTATCGCTGTTCCAGTCAAGACAACACAAAGTTCACCAAGTGTCTCCCGTAAATTAATCCGTAAGGAGAAGGTCCTCGCTGCTGCGAGGCTGCTGCGAGGCAGCAGCGAGGCTGTACAGTTGAAGCTCCGCTCCATCGCGCCAGAAGAGGGTCCCGTTGCCGCAGGTCCCTACGCCGGGGGTCCGCTCGTTTAATTTTTGCCGGCTGCGCGTTGGGAGCGATCGCAAATACACTAAAAATTGAACTAAAACATAAAAATAACAATTATACTTTATTTATAAAGCCATTTAAAAAAACACAGCTGCAACAAAGTGCTGTACACATGAAATTAAGAACATATAAACAAAAGATGAGATGAAATCATGAAAAACAACAGTCATGTGTTTAATACAGAAGTGGGTTGAGCCTAACCAGGGGTTGCTAGGTGAGGGGCTGGACTCAGGTTGGGGTGGGTTGTCCTCTCTCGCTTGTGACGTAACATGCGAGAGTATTTTAAAACAGAACGTATCTTATCACAGTAAAATAAATTTACTAGAGTAAATAAACCACTGGTGTAAGAGGTGATGAAGAGACGACACAGGAGACGAGATGCAGAACTTTATCTTTAATCAACTCCTACAGTTCTGGCGTTAAACGCCCAAACACCGCTTTATATATCAACCCTTTCACCATACAACATCCGGTCCTCTGGACCTTTCACAATAAAACATCCGTTAACACATTTGGTCCACTGGGTGTGAGTAGAGTCCCCTAGTGGTCCGCCACACACGCCCCCCCAGAACACCCAGTAAGGTCCATCACTAGTCCAGCATTTTGGGTTTGATCAAACGACCAGAACGGCTGAACCTGGGCCCTGCGTAATCAGTCTGATGAAGCGGGGGGCGACGAGGAGGGCCTGCAGAAGATTCGGGCTCCAATGGACGTTGAGAGTCTCTGGAAGGAGGACCGCAGTCCGTTAGCAATGTGGATGGAGGTCTGCCCCTGCGAGGAGCCTGGGCCGTAACAACCTGATCATCTGACATAACATGAGCTGGTTTAAGCCTATCGATACAGACAGTCTCAGTACGACCCCCTAAATCTAAAAGGAAGTGTTTTGGACCTGGTTGAAGAACCCGAAACGGTCCATCATACAAAGGCTGTAGTGGTGTCCTGTGTGCATTGTGTTTGACAAAAACAAATTTAGAGGACTCCAGACTCTTAGGTACAAATGACTGCGGTAAACAATGGTGTACCGGGCCAGGGACACGAAAAGAGCCCTCCTGAGAGGAAAAATGGAGCAACGGTGGAGCGAACTGTGGTGAGGGTACCTCAGGTAAAAACTCACTGGGGACGCGCACAGGCTAAAGCCCCCAATATACCTGTTTCTTTTGCCTCACGCCGCTCGGCGCCGTGGGAGCGCCGCGGCAAAAGCCTTTGATCACGGGCGTGAGCGCGCCAAGGTCGGATTTTACTACGCCTACGCGCGCGCGTTGATAAAGTGCCTCGCGTGTCAGCAAATGACCAATCAGCGACCTCAATTTGTCCTGCTCTGTCCGGCTGCAGCTGCACACAGAGAGCTGCGCTTTCACAGAGTATAAAAGGGCTGCAGGTGCGCAGCACACGCGAGTCCAGCGGCGTGAGGCAAAAGAAACAGGTATATTGGGGGCTTGACCGTAAACCAGTTCAGCCGGGGAAGAGCTCAGGTCCTCCTTTGGTTGCGGTACGTAAACCCAACAAAACCCAGGGAAGACGGTCAATCCAGTTGTCACCGGTCAATGCAGCGCGAAGTGCAGCTTTCAATGACCTGTGAAACCGTTCACACAAACCATTAGCTTGGGGGTTGTAAGCGGTGGTCCTGTGAACGTTAGTCCCCAGACCCTTGGCCATGGTAGACCAAAGCTCAGAAACAAACTGCGGGCCCCTGTCCGATGTAATGTCTGAAGGGGGGCCAAAACGCGCAACCCAGGTAGACAAAAATGCCCGGGCCACCACTGCAGATGTTGTGGATGTCAGAGGAACCACCTCAGGCCACCTGGTGGTCCGGTCTATCATAGTCAGCAGATGAGTAAAACCTTGTGATGGAGGCAGAGGGCCCACCAGGTCTACGTGCACATGGTCAAACCGCCGACCAGGAATGGAGAAAGGTTCCAAAGGTGCTTTGGTGTGCCTGTTAACCTTAGCACGCTGGCATGGGACACACGCTGCTGCCCACTCCTTAACTGCTTTACGCAGACCGGGCCAAACAAACTTTGAACTGACCAGTTTCACCGAGGCTCTAACACCTGGATGAGAAAGGGAATGTAAAGAATCAAAAACGCGGCGTCGCCATGAAACTGGAACCAGAGGGCGGGGCCTGCCAGTAGAAACATCACAGAGCAGGAGAGGACCTCCGTCATTCACCTGCCGTTCCTCCAACTCGAGGCCTGTGGGCCCGGACTGGAGCTCGAGTATTTCTGCGTCGCTACGTTGGTCCGCAGCCATAGCAGAAAAATCGATGCCAACGTATACGGGAGAGATCAGCACCCGGGAGAGACAGTCGGCCACCACGTTGGATTTTCCAGCCACATGCTGAATGTCTGTAGTAAATTCAGACACCGCTGCGAGGTGGCGTTGCTGGCGAGCAGACCAGGGGTCAGAAATTTTCGACATAGCAAACACCAAGGGTTTGTGGTCAACATATGCAGTGAACCGGCGGCCCTCCAGGAAAAACCTGAAATGGCGTGTGGCCAGGTAAAGCGCCAGCAACTCTCTGTCAAAAACACTGTATTTAAGCTCATTGTCCCGCAGCGTACGGCTGAAAAATGCAAGCGGCTGCCAAACCCCGGAAACCTGCTGTTCTAACACAGCCCCCACCGCAACATCAGATGCGTCTGTTGTCAAAGCTATTTGTGCCGCTGGGGATGGATGGGCCAAAAGGGCAGCAGTGGCCAGTGCAGCTTTAGCATCACCAAATGCCTGTAGGCGTTCTGGTGTCCAGTCAACACTGTCGTTGGGCTTTTTCTTTTTCAGCGCTCCATAGAGCGGTCGCAGCAGTTGTGCTGCCCTGGGGAGGAAACGGTTATAGAAATTAACCATTCCCAAAAATTCTTGTAGCGCTTTAACAGACTGGGGCTGTGGAAAATCGGACACCGCCTGCACTTTGTTTGGTAACGGGACAGCACCACTGGCAGAAATGCGGTGGCCCAAAAAGTCAATGACTGGCAACCCAAACTGGCATTTGGCTGTATTTACAATCAGGCCATGTGCTGCCAGGCGCTGAAAAACCTCACGGAGGTGGGACATGTGCTGGTCAGCCGAGCTGCTAGCCACCAGGATGTCGTCCAGATACACAAATACGAAGGACAATCCCCTTAGGACTGAATCCATCAACCGCTGAAATGTTTGTGCTGCACCTTTAAGACCAAAAGGCATGCGCAAAAACTCAAACAGGCCGAAAGGCGTGATAACAGCGGTCTTAGGGACATCCTCCACATGCACAGGAACCTGGTGGTACCCCCGTACTAAATCTACTTTAGAAAAAATGGAGGTCCCAGCCAGGTGCACTGAAAAATCCTGGATGTGGGGGATGGGATAACGATCGTTCTCTGTGATGTTATTAAGGCGGCGGAAATCCCCACATGGTCGCCATTTGCCATCTGCCTTGGGCACCATGTGCAGGGGGGAGGCCCACGGACTGTTTGAACGTTGCACGATGCCTAAACGCTCCATGTTAGCAAACTCTTCCTGTGCTATTGCTAGCTTAGTAGCATCGAGGCGGCGTGCACGTGCGAAAACCGGGGGGCCCGTTGTGGGGATATAATGTTCGATCCCATGTTTTGTGTTTGTGTTGGCAAAATTAGGAACAGTCAGTGAGGGGAACTCAGACAATAAACGCTGAAACACGTTACCCGAAGCTAAAAAGTTAGCATGCATTAAAGGCCCAGCTCCTCGCGTCTCACAAGGCAGTGACGAAAAAGACACAGCGTCAATCAAACGTCTGTTAGCAACGTCAACAAGGAGCCCATGAGCACAAAGAAAATCAGCCCCTAAAATAGGAACTGAACTCGCAGCTACAACAAAGTTCCACTGGAAGTCCCGGTCATGGAAACGAACAGTCACCAACCTTTCACCAAACGTCTTGATGGGAGAGCCATTAGCCGCGGTTAGCTGCGGCCCGCAGCCTTCTGCTAACCTGTCGGAGCCAGACGGGGGAACGAGGCTCTTCTGCGAACCAGAGTCCACCAGGAACCGCCTCCCCGACCTCGAGTCTTCGATGAAAAGCAGCCTTTCCCTGTCGCCAACGGCCGCGGCTGCCAGCTGGCGTCGTCGTTTTCCTTGCGGCTTGGAGCTGCACGGCGGGACGCACCGTCGTGCTTTGGCGCCAAAGCGCTGGTGGTAGGAACAAAGGGCGGCTCCTGTCCGCCTGCGGGTAGCGACCCCTGCTACCACCGATGGCTCGTCCGGCGCTGAGGGCGTTGTTTGAAGCTCAGGTGCCGCTGGAGGTCCGGGGACCGCCGCCTGGACCGCGAAGGTCCTCGTAGCCAGGAGGATGCGGTCGGCTTTTTCGGCCAGCGAGCGGTCTCTCTGCTGCAGAAGCGGGGAGTCGGCTAGGACTGCTCGCACCGAAGCCGGGAGCTGGCGGAGGAAGAGGTGGAGGAAAAGAAACTCACAGTCTTCTGATCCCCTCAAGGACAACATGCTCTCCATGAGCTCGAGAGCTGTGCCGTCGCCCAAACCGGGGCGGGAAAAGAGTTTCTCAGCGCGCTCCTCGTCTGAAAGTGAGTAACGCCTCAGGAGCAGCTCTTTGAGGGCGTCGTACTTTCTTTGTGCAGGAGGGGCCTGGAGCAGGCTCAGTGCCCGCTGGGTCGACAGCGGATCCAGGGCGGCGACCACATAGTGGTATTTTGTGTCGTCTGCAGAAATCCCTCGAAGAGCAAATTGTGATTCGATGTGGGCGAACCACGCCGGAGGGGCATGCAGCCAGAAGTCCGGGATTTTAACGGCCACCGCAAAAGCGAGCGGGACCGCCTGTGGAGGTTCCACAGCAGCAGACATCTGAGGAGAGCTGGCTGGAGTGTCAGATGTCGACATGTTCGATTCACGAAGGTCACCAGTGTAGGAGGTGATGAAGAGACAACACAGGAGACGAGATGCAGAACTTCATCTTTAATCAACTACAGTTCTGGCGGTAAACGTCCAAACACCGCTTTATACATCAACCCTTTCACCATACAACATCCGGTCCTCTGGACCTTTCACAATAAAACATCCGGTAACACATTTGGTCCACTGGGTGTGAGTAGAGCCCCCTAGTGGTCTGCCACACAGGGTGCATTTTTTTGCCACTAGGACTGTTTTTTTTATGAAGTACATACCCAAAGTTGAGTAAAAAAAAACCTTTAAAAAGTGAATTTTGAATATGTGGTCCCCTTTAATAGCAATGTTTGTGTTTTTGAAGGACAGTTGGCTAAGGTGGACAACTTGGGTGATATTTGGTTCGGAAGGTAGAGGTCTACCCAGTGATCATATCTCAAAGGTTTCATTAAATTATGTCCTAAGGAGCATTAAATGTTTTGCTAACAGGCAGAGTTTACTCTGTAGTAATGGCAAAATTTCAAACAAAGATTTTGCTCTGCTAGAGCTCCAAATATGCCTTGGGCTTTAAAAAGTTTTTTGGCATTAATTTATACATGTTTGGATATTTTAATTGGTTTTCATACAAAATTATCAAGGGAAAATGTCAAAGGCTGAAAAAAACAAGAACACCAAAGTAAAAATATTTCAGGTGACCTTACTGTATTGCCTTTTTCTGTCATTTCCCATTCTCACCTTCGGCATTCCAGCTTCCATCAATCTGGACATGTCAGAAAGGTAAGCAGAAAGTGACGGACAGCCCAAATCTGAACCCAGTTCAGTTTTTCAAAACTTGTCTCCACAAAGCAGTGCTCCTATGAGCTAAATTAGTAACAAAAACGCCTTGAGCTCAAAAAATCTCAACAAAAAAATAACCATGGCTTTGCACCCTGATCCTATTTTTGAAGAACACAGCTGCTTCAAAAAGCCTCTTAATAAAAATGTGGACGCAACCGGTTAAAGGCTGTCTTCTTTGTTTATTCTCTTCGCTGACTCTGCAGCCTTCATTGCCAGAAGTGGCTCGGTTTTGAATGAAGTAATTCATAAAATCAGGACTTCTTCTGCTATTCTCCAAGAAAATGCAAGTCGTTAATCCGGCTCCAGACCAAGATTAACTCGGCGGCTGCATCTAAACCTCCCTTTTGTTTGTTTGTCTATTTCACACATGCCCCCTTTGCTTATCGGCTGGAATGGTAAATGCCATTTGTTTTGTTTAGAGTATTTCAGGATATATTGGAGTGTGATTGTGGTGCAGAGGACGGCTGCCAAGGGATAGATAAGCATGTCACTAGTACATCCTCTCAGCTAGGACCCTTATGGACCTTTGTGAATAAGGCTGTCATATAAATTCAGCAGCCACGGAGTAAAACTGGAGGTTATGATTGGAGACTTTGGTATTGGACGTTTGTGTCCTTCTCACAAGGGTTTTTCTACCATATAAAAAGTTAGGAAATAATGCAATTTTACTTTTCTTCATATTTGTTTTTGTATTTAAAAACAAAGGTTTGTTCAAGAGAATTCACAGTTTGGCCAAAGGGAGAATAGCTTCACGCTAATATTTTTTGGAATAACTTTTAATTTGAATACAGCCCTTAAATGCTGTGGTAAAATTTTTAATAAGTTTATAAATCATTCAACGAAACAATCCTGCATTGTAAGTTGAGCCTCGTTGTTTAAGGCTTCACAAAAATTTACAGACCAAAGGGGGAAAAGTGTCTGTGTAGCTTTAGCAACAGATTTCATAGCTCAGTATAGGCCTACATTTTTATTTTTATGAAATTATCATAGACTTATTGTTAGATTGACATCAACATCTGATGAACTTCTAGAGTCAACTTGGTTCAAGATGGACCTCACAGCCAAGTATCAGGATTCTGAGTTTTAGGGATTACAGTAGTTTGTGTTTTTGACACTCCTCAAATTGCTCCACCAGTTTTCATTTAATATATTTTTTGTGCCTCAGTCAGCACTTTTCCACAGTCAGCCTCTGCTCCTTAACCCTGCCCCTCCTACTCACACCTGTCCCTTATTGTAATTTTTTGCTCAGGTGCTAGTGTGCAAGATGTTATCATTATCACGCTGTTCACCTTCAACCAAAGATTAAAAGCATGATAGGAATTTTTATTTTTTTTTTACTCCTAACCCTATGTGTCATTTTCACCACTTTTTATTGTCTGTCCAAACAGGTCTCACTTGTAAATGACTCTTCGAGGCTCAATATGGCTTATCTGTTTAAATAAAGGTTGAATGAATGAATGAATGAATGAATGAAGGATGAATGCAGCAGTTCCCCATTGGGATTTCATGCCATGTTCTGATCTTTGTCTCCTTGAGATTCACCATTATTTTGCATTTCTACTATCATGTCTGCTTTTTATTTTAGTATTGTTAGTCATTAAAAGCTTGATTTAATTTATTTTAATTTCCTCAGGTTAGTCTGCATGCTTGAGTTCAACTTGTACAAACCGTGACACTGAACAACTTGACAAACACAAAAAAATGACTTGAATTGAGCTAATTTTATAGATAAAGCTAAAAAAAACATTTGGGATATTAGCTTATCTATATCCAACCCATACTCTGAGATCTATAAGAACAGTGCAAGATCTGTTTATAAAATGTGGCTAATAACTATTGGTGTCAACCCAGACTCTGATGGGAAAAATATCTCAGTAACTTCTGGATGTGTACCATACTTTTCGGACTATAAGGCGCACTTATAAATCCGTAAATGTTCTCAAAAGTCAACAGTGAGCCTTATAATCAGGTGTGCCTTATGTATTCATTCTGGTTGTGGTTACTGATCTCTAACCGATTGTATGTGGTTATCGAGTTGAATAAAGTTTGACTTATCTGACTGTTTTTGTTTCGCTTAATGTGCTTTATAATCTGGTGTGCCTTTTATAGTCCATAAAAATAAAAAAAAACGGTATGATTGTACCTTTCAGAAAGTAGTCATTGGGTGAGCATCTACAATTGATTACTTTTTTGATCAGTCCAATTCAAGATGGCCATCACAGCTAAATGAAATTATAAAACTGACTTTCAATCAATATTGTAAATATTAAGTTTAAAACGTGAGCTGGACATCATTCCTAAAAATATTAGCATTCTCAGTTGGCATCAACCTGAACTGTTTGATAGCAAAATATCTCATGAACCACTGGTATTATGAGCACTACATAGCATGGTCCAGCAATAATCAAAGTTTGTGTAATATGACAAGAACTTCAGTATTTCTCAAAGTAAAAAGGACTTAGTTTAAAGTACTGACATGAAATGCAAACAATGAGTAATCCCTACAATTAAAACTTTTAACTACTGTAATTTAATCCTTTTTAATATCTTTCTTTATAAATGCTTGTGATTGTTCAGATGTGTATATTTGGTAATAAACCGTGTTTCCTCACCAATCCAGAGCAGTTGGTGACATTGAGCCCACATCAGCTACCAATCACTCGGCACGTCCCGATTCCAAACACAGGTTTGACATCTGATGAAAAATGGTCTCATCTGTGCAAAGCCTCATCTTCTCCACTTGTGACCCACACTCACTCCCCAAACTCATTTACAGAAAGATCCCATCATCTTTACTTCATACTAGCAAGACCGAGGGAGACGAATACTTGTTATAAAAAGGGACAGTTGTACTTCACTGGGCATTTATTTACCCACTGAAGGTTTGCAATTCTTCCTTAGTGAGGAGGGGCCGGTCTGAGTAATTAAATGTGATACGAGTTTGTCTTTTTATTTGCAATTCCTACAATTCACCACTGGTCTGAAGCTGCATAATCAATAAATAAACTCCGTTTTTACAGAAAACCTCAAGTCTTGCTTTATGTTCCATGGAGGTCTTTCGTGTTTGTGTCCCAGTTCAGGTCAATGAAACAACTTTGAAGTGCGTGAAGGTTTTCAAGGGATCTCAGCAGGACCCCAGTGTTGATTCAATCATTCGAGCTATAACCTACCTTAGGTCTTTCTTCCATAATTTTGGAGCAGACAACTGATCAAAAAGTCCTAATAATACTGAAATATTTACTAGATTTTAATCCATTCATCTCTGCCAGTGGTGTTCCTAATTGATTCCTTAAAATGTGGAAACACTCTAATGACTACACCATGATAATCATATATTTATGTTGCAGAGTAAGAAAACTACAACTGAGATCTTAGAATCTTGTTTTATGTCCACTGTAGCCAAATTGATGATATGATTGGTAATTATAGTGAAGCTTCAATCATTTGTGTAAAAGATGGGTTTTATTTTTGTTGTTGCCGCCTTTCTGATATACAGGTAAACTGAATCGGAACAATTTCTGTTTTGTGATTTTTCTAAGTTCTTACAAACTGAAGAGACTTGAGGATATTTAGCTTCAGTTTAGAAGTGGTTTTTTTTTCTGCAGGTTGAGGGCAGCATGGTGGCTCAGTTGGTAAGAGCTGTTGCTTCTCAGCAAGAAGGTCACTGGATCAAATCCTAACTGTGGGGCTTTCTGAGTGGAGTTTGCATGTTCTCTCTATGCATGCATGAGTTTTCTCCAGGTACTCCGGAGACCAAAATCATTCAGCTGATTGGTAACTAAATTGTCCGTAGGTGTAAGTGAGAGAGTTAATGGTTGTTTCTCATTTGTCTCTGTGTGTCCCGGTGCGGACTGGAGACCTGTCCAGGGTGTACCCCACTTCTTGCACAGTGATAGCTGGAAATGAACACTAATGACTCTCCCCAAAAAGGAAGAAGCAGGTAAAGAGGATGGATGGATGGATGGATGGTCAAAAGTGAAGATGGATGGATGGTCAAAAGTGAAGAAGTACCAAGAGGTCTCATACAAATGATGAGTAAGTGGTAGAAGGCAAGGAATGGCTGGAAAACTCATAAGCAGGCTCAGGAGACAACCAGTAAGGTCCAAGTCTCAGGAGGATCCCAGGAGTCAAGGTACTACATGGAGAGTCAAAGATTAAAGGCCAGGAACACAACTACAGATTGGTAGATAATGCACCAGTGTTGGATTGCAGTCCTCAACTGCCTTAAGTACTTCTGCAGCTCATTAGTGGAGTGGTGCTCAGGTGTGGATCTGTTGGCGCCCTCTGGTGTAGGAAAGCTGCAGGAGAAAAAGCTGGAACTCTTACACTGTATAGTTAATTTAATAGTTTGTTAGCTTGTTGTCTATTACTTTTGTTAAACATTTTATTACATAATAACATAATTATACAAGCAAAGGTTAGACATTTTAAATGAAACTACTTTCAAAAACACAAGTGCATTTTGCCACACTTACGGTAAAGAGATGGTTTTGTTAAATTGTGTATAAACAACACAGAATAAATGAGACCTGGATGGATATTGGGTATTTGTTATTAAACTTCAGGGTCGTAATTTTAAGTTTTCATATACTGCAAATTCTATTTTCACTTACCATTTTCTTGAGTTTAAATGAAAATTATGCAGCTGCTTAGACAAACAAGATTTGAAATGATTTTGTAAGTGGAACTGGGAATGTAAATGTGATGCATATTTGCGTTCGGTGCAGGGAGGTTATTAAAAAAGTTCTAAGAAATGCCCCGAGATGTTTTTAATACGAAGATAAATATTCGAACATTGTATTTTCAGAGCAATAAAATTAATTTGAGCAATTCAAAGTGCTTCCCTCTGTGTACAAACAGATAAATAAGTTTTACATTTCATTTACTTTAACTGTATCACCTTTTGGAAAGGAACATTCATTTTAGGTTTAATGAAGAGACTATACTGAAGTTCTGGGACTTGGTTGACACTAAATCTAAACAACAAAAGAACGAGACTAATAAAGATTATTTTGAAGCAGACTGATCATGCTGTCTGCATTTTTCAGGGAGGTTTCTGACAGCACATGCTGGTGCAGGAAGCTGTGTTCTGTGTAATGAGATGTGCCGGGTGATGTCAGATGGAGGACAACAGCTGGGCAAAGGACACAAAGAGGACATGCCATTGTCTTGCAGTGCACATTTTCCCATTGTCTTAGGCTGCAAGGATTGTAATGACTTTTAGAGTTTTGGGTGTAGCAACGCTGCACAGACTCCTCCAACTTCATTTACTTCACTTACATTCTCAAAGGCAATCTGTTTGATGGGAAAGCACCGTTTTAAATGCACATTTCAATGATGTGCCATCCTGTCAGAAATAAACTTTTGGGTATGCCCTGATGGGATTAACCCTGATCTGTTGTGTTGCTCCAGTTGCATAAGTGATACTGCAAATTAAAGCACAATGTCGTAAACATTACCCACTGCAATAGCACCATATTGGTTAACAATGCAGCCTTGAAGAAGTTATAGGTTGATGTGGGGCAGAAGGGGAACTGTTGTGCATTTAATCAATCATCCCCACTAAAATAAGTTTAGACCGTGAAGTGAGCTGCGCTCGGTGGGGATGTTTTTTTTTTTATCGAGCAAATATTTCCACTTATTTTCCCTCCTTAAGAGTCTGCAATGAGCGTGTTCATTTTTCACCAAGGTGCGCCTCATTTCTTCATTAGGCAGCGCGGTAGGGGTGTACGTGGAGGATCAGTGGAGCGGCTACATCACTCTCCGATGCCTGGCAGAATCTGACCTCGCTGTGGAGAATTTTAAACCGCCCCGTCCCATGTTCAACAGGACTTTTGAGTTCTTGCTCATTACAGAGGCATGATCATAACTCGGCGACGGGTCCTTGCGACATGCTGAGAAAGCAACACTTGCAAAGGCAGAAGATATGCTGATCCAATGAAGACTGAGCTGCCCTGAAGAGATGAATTAAAAATGGGCTTTAACTGAAATGTTTGCCACTAAGGGAAGAGAGAGCACCACTCTGTAGCGGCAAGCCAGGCCTGAAATTGTCTTTTTAGACAATTAAAACAAGGAACCATTATAGCTGGCTCAGTTCCCAGATTGTTATACAACAGGAGACAGTTTTCTGATGTATTCAGTTCTCATTGATTAGTACATAAGTTAAGCATTTAATAATCAAAGGTCTCTTAGTCAGCCTCCTGTGCATTGAACCCATGAACTGAGATGTGACTACATTAGACTTTACTATACATCTATGAAGGATGAGATGGTTGTGATTATTGGAGTTGTGGTCAAAGTGCATCTTGCAATACATAGTTCCCAGACACGCCCCCAGTATTGAGCAATACCGGCTTCCGCACCACATCTAAAGGCGGAAAAGTCGAGCAAGATGGCGACCTAGCAGACGCGAACAACCAGAGCAAATTATGCGGACAAAAACGCGCTACCACAGCTTCACCAAGGAACAAGAGCAAAATGGCAGTGGTCGGAGTTAAATGAGTTTGAGAAAGAAATCATGGCAGACGAATCGGACAACTAGTCACAACTAGTCACAAAGTAGTTACTCTGATATCATTAATTATTTAAGTACTACGAGGAGCGCACACCGGCTTCACAGCGCAGAGCTTCACAGCTTTAAATCCAAAAAAGATGTGTAAACTGTCTCAATCATATCTAACCAGCTAAATAAAGGTTTAACTAAAATAACACACAGCCAGCACAAACAGTCCAGGCTGAACACGGACCAGAACCAGCACTTTGAGTGTTACCGTGTTGGAAGTTAGCATGTTGTTAGCCACTGGAGCGGAGGGTCCGTCGAGCTGGAGCGGCGGTCCGCGGGGGCACGTCCCATGGGACCGACGCGTCGCCCGCACGACTTGGCTCCCGTCCTCCTTCTCCCACTGGGACGGTCTCCCCGCCGGTCCCGGTGGACCGTGCGAGACCGTGAGGAGGCCGTTGTCGCGTTAGCGAGATGCTAAGCTAACCACATCAAGACGGTGTTGCTAAATTATGAAAAAAAAAAAAACAGCTCTAACACACAGACAGTTGTACTCTAACATTGTTCTGACATAGTTTCACAAAATGATTTATGTAGAATATTTTGTTTACCGGCCAAAAGGACGACGTCTTCCAGAGCAGATCCGAGCCAGACTCAGAGAGAGGAGGGGCTGCTGTGAGTTTCTCCGATGAGATAAATCCTTCACGTTTACTTTTTTTTGGATTAAGTGAAACCTGCGCGTTGCCCAAACGTCTACCCGACTGGAACACCCACTGACACAACACGAAGTAACCATTGCAATTAATTAGAAATTAACAAAAAAAACAACGTGAAAAATGGACATCCATTAGAATGCGCTCCAACTGCTGCTTAGCCTTCCTGTGGGAGGGTCAAACAGGACAACCCACAGATGTGACGTCACATGGGAACTATGTATTGAAAATATTTATTTATTTTTGGTTGCTTCAGTACAAAAACTTGCAACTGATTATACACTATGACCAATGGCTTTGTTCATAATCAAGTTATTAGCCACTTGTTTCCCATTTTCTTTCCTTGAACTTCAAATTCTGGCATGAGCAACAGATGGCGCACGGCTCTTCAGTAGGCATTTGTACACGTAAGATCTAAACATTTGTCATGAGGACAAAAATCTAGCGAGTACGGAATGGGAGAGGAACAGAACTCAGAATTCCAAATGATTAATTTACAGTGATATGAATACTATATACAAGGCAGGGATCAGGGAGCCTGTAGTGGAGGGAAGTGGGTTAGGTCTGGGAATTATGTTTTGGTTGAAGACATTCAGATCAGAATAAGCTTTATTATCATTATACCGAGATACAAGAATATGTCCATACAGTCGTCTGAAAGATGGGCGGAATGCACGTAGCTGCTGCTCTTCAAGAGCGCAGCCTCTTATCTGGTAATATTGGTTCCTGGTTCCTTACGGTTGGGTTGGCCAGTTGCGGCTCGGAGGAGAATGCATAGAGTTTCCAACAGGGAAGGTTCAGGTAGTAGATGCTGTGGTGATTATGGACTGAAGGAGAGTGGTTGGATAGTGCAACTGAAGGCAAGTACAGGTAGTCCCCGATTTACGAGCGAGATCCGTTACAACGAGGCGCTCGTAAACCGGAAATCTCGTAATTTGGAACGGCCGCCATTTCTCTCGTAAATCCGGAATTTCGCTCGTAAATTGGAACGGTTTTCGCTAGCGCGACTAAAAACACTCTATTTTCATCTAAAAACTACTTTTGAGTGCATAAAAATGATCGGAAACGTGTGTCTATATGCTTAACTAACTAACTGTGGTGAAAAAACACATGAAAACTCAGTATTTTTTTCGTTTTTTCCAAAAATTCGCAGCTCGTAAGTCTGGAACCTCGCAGATCAGAGCGCTCGTAAATCGGGGACTACCTGTACCAGCATAGGAGGTTCAGGTCCTCAGGTAAATGGTCCAGGATATTAGGCTCAGACAGCAAGTCTCTGGAAGCATGGAATAAAAACATAAAGGTAAATACTCTTTGGCAATTTGCACATTTAAATGGCTTGAGGCACAAGTTGGTAGGTAATGCTCCAGCAAGGAATGGAGCTTATCTGAAGACCTGCGTACTCCTGGAGCCAATCAATGGAACGACCTTCAGCTGTTGCTGCTCATGGGCACCACCCTGGAACTCAGGAACCTGGAGGAAAATACAAAAGCCTACAATATTAGCTTTGTTTGATTGTTGAAATTTTCAAGAACATATTTCTGTATAATACCATAAACCTAGGAATATGTACATTCATTACATATGGGCTATAAGAACTGACAATCAAAGAAAAGTAATCAACTTTAATAAAAACCCTGACTTAATAAGCTACCAAAATGTTAAGTTTACAAATATATTAATGTTAAATACATGGTCATACACACAATTACCTTTACATCTCATAAGAAATCAGTGTTGTGCATGTTTGTAAGGGACAAAATTATTTTAAATGTTTCTTTTCTCTGCTGGATACTTTGATTGTTGTCTACTTTTCTTTTCATGTCTCTTAAACTGACATTTTGTAAACCAGCTTGTAAGATAATAACAAAAAACATAGTATTGCTACTGTACTAATTACAAATATGGCTTAAGTGTGCTATTATTATACTGTACATTTCTTTTCGAACAATCCTGACTCTGGAAGGTTACCATACTCTTTAAAATGTAATTGACCACGCTGAGGAACTCTTCATCTTTATCTGTCGTATGCGTTTGTTTATGAGGAACAAGGCAGCACAGCAAGAGAGAGACCATTCTGCTCGAGTGACTGAGCTGAAAGCCCACTCTTTATCTCGAGGGTGGGTGCATTTCTGTTGCTTTACAGACCCCACATTTCCACTCGAAGCAGAGAGAATGCCACACACCGGCAAATGCACACATACTTTAAAATCCAGAAAGGTGAGGCCAATTTTGTGATGCGCTATATTTCTTCTCAAGTGGGGAATTTTGTCTTAAACCAAAGCACTGCGGTAGTTTATCTTTATAAAGCACCATGATGAACGATTCTCTATTGTAAAAAGACTATCTGTGTAATTGGCTCATTCTTTGGTTTGCATTTCATAACTCCTGTGCCTGCTGCCAGTAGAGTTATGTGCTCTGGTGGCAGATAATGTTTTTTCATTTTATGCCAGGATAGTTTTATATATAGAAAATAGTAGGAAGGGACTGGGTCTTGCCTCGAGCCATTTGCTTGGTTAGTCCCAGTAGGTGGATCCAGTATTGATTGCTGTGAGTAGAGCGCTCCATCCCCACAGACGAGCAGCACATGTACTGTATGTGTGGAGTGAAAGTGCCTCGTGTTTTGGTTTATGTCTGGCTAAAATTAACAAGCAAGCAACACCAGTGATGACACCCTCAAGCATCAATTCACAGTTTGTAGAGCCATAGAGACATGGAGGCATACAAAACTTTAACTAGAGGAACTGAAATTCCTGCAAAAATGCGATGTGAATGCTTATTGCTAAAGAACTTGCTGAAATTGGCTAAAACACACTGAAATGCAGCTGAGCTTGAATAACAAGCCTAAGAAAGCAGAATGAACACATATTTGCTGAATTAGTTTTAAATAATAAGAAATTGAGAGTCAGAGAGTCAGAGTCAGAGAGTCTTTATTGTCATTTGCACCGCATGTGGTACATGTGATGAAAACGAGATTATGTACACGGGGTCCCAGTTACATCCAACAACAAATGCAAGAGAAAAACAGTAATAACATCTAGAATTAACTAAGAAAAACATCAACTAGTAATACACTAAGCCCTAATGTAGTGGAAAAACATCATTATAAACAGCAGCACGAACATGAGTCTGTATGAGCAGATGGTCACAGATGAACACAGCAACAAGAAAACAGATCAGCATCAGCATGATGTGATATTTTGCAGTGTTTATTTTTTTATTTTTATTTATTCATGAGTCTAACAGCCTCAGGGTAGAAGCTGTTCCTCAGTCTAGTGGTTCTACATTTGATGCTCCTCAACCTCCGTCCTGAGGGGAGTGGGGCAAAGAGTGAGTGTGCTGGGTGAGTGAGGTCTTTCATGATGCAGGTGGCTCTTTTCCTGCATCTGGAGGTGTAACCCCAAAATTACACAGCACGCGGCTCCGCACCGCTCCGGTCCGCAGGTCGCAGCTGAACGAGTCCAATTCCCACTGCCTCCGCTCCGCTCAGGTCCGCCTGGATGCGCCGCTCCGAGACACGTGCGAGATCGCGCGATAAATCAAGTGATAAATAAGTAAGTCAGAACAAAACAATTCATTTGGTGGAAGAAGGAGAACAACTGTAGAGAGACTGCTGCCTTGATCTTCTCTCGTAAATGAGCTACATGGTTTGAGCAACAGGAAGTGATGTTTACATTTCAGAATAAAATACTTTTTTATTTATTTATTTCTTGTATTGCGTTTGTAGGCGTAGTCATAGTCATAAATATAATAGTTTAGTCATAGAATAGTCATAAATGATAGTTTGACAGCATTTTTGTACAAATAAATCCGTATAGAGCTAGGATTAGTCCGCCCGTGGTGATTTTATTTTGTAAATACGGAAGTTGTGCTCGTTCCTTTTCCTGTTGGTGCGACGTAATCTTCAAAAGTTGACTCCGGCACAGCTCCGGCGTCCGGCAGAAATAGAAAAATTTCTAATTTTGACGGACTGCCGTCCGCTCTCCGCAGCTCGCCGCCGCCGTGCGGAGCCAGTGTAAACTCTGTCATTGATTATAATGGGTGCGTATTTGCTGCGGAGGTCGGACCGGAGCGGGGCGGAACCGCAACGCGTGTGGTGTAATTTTGGGGTAAATGTCTGTGATGGTGGGGAGACTGACTCCAACAGACTTCTGTGCAGCCTTCACCACTCTCTGTAGAGCTTTCCTCTCTGCAACTGTGCAGCCTCCATGCCACACGTTGATGCTGGAGCACAGGATGCTCTCCACTGCACACCTGTAGAACGAGGTGAGAACTGGGCTGCTCAGACCAGCACGTCTCAGCCGTCTGAGGAAGTAGAGTCTCTGATGACCTTTCTTGATCAGGCTGGTGGTGTTGTTGCTCCAGCTGAGGTTATCATTCATGTGTACACCCAAGTATTTGTAGCTGGAGACCACTTCCACTGCAGATCCACCTATTTTCAGTGGGGCGTGGGTGTGTTTGTTCCTTCTGAAGTCCACAATCATCTCCTTTGTCTTCTTCACATTCATGTGAAGATTATTCTCTTTGCACCAGCTCTCCAGGTGTTCCACCTCCTGTCTGTAGCTGGACTCATCATTGTTTGTGATGCATCCCACCACCGCTGTATCATCTGCAAACTTAACAATATGACAGCCTGGATGTGTGGCTGTACAATCATATGTGAGCAGAGTGAACAGAAGAGGGCTCAGCACACATCCTTGAGGAGAGCCAGTGCTGAGGGTTGGCACCAAAAACTAGGAAATTGGCTAAAAAAGCTGAAACTAGCAACAACAACAAAATACTGGTAGCTACTGGTAGCTGAAAATGCAGAAAGAAGCTCACTAGAAGGAAGTAGATCTGAAGTTAGCTAAAAGAAGGTGGAATTATTTGAAAAAGCTAAATTTAGCACAAATCCGCTAACAGACAAAGCCGAATGGACCATAAGTCAAAGTCAAAGTCAACTTTATTGTCAGATCTGCAATATGTACTGTACAGGACATACACAGGACCGAAATTGCGTTTCTCTCAGTCCCTCGGTGCAACAGTAAACATCTAAACATTGAAACACTGAAACATATAATAATAGACATAAGCATAAAATAGTAAAACTAACACTGTCCTGAGTTTTTTGCATAGTGGTATAAGAGTATGAAAATTTACACCAACTCTAAAACTAAAACATTAAACATTTAATGAACATAATACTGTCCTGAGTTTTTGCATACTAGTATAAAAAAAGAGTATAAAAAGTATAACTAAAATAAACTAAAGGTTTCTAGCATTGACATTTGCAAAGTGGCAAAGCAGCGTATGAGTTAATGTACACAGTATATGTATGAGGTAGTAGTTGATGTTGTTATAGAGGCAAAAAGTGGCATATGCAGTAAGGCACATTGGGCATCCCTAAATAACAAGCTGAACTTACCAGAAAGAAGTCAGTTAAATTGAAAGTAGCAGAAATTATCATGGCAAACTTGAATTTATCTGAAAACAGCTGAAATTAGCAAAAAAAATAAGAAAAAAAAGGCAGGAGAAACTATAGAACAAGTTGAAATTAGCAAAATAAAAGCAGGACACTTTTGCTGAAAGAAGCAGAAATTAGCACAAAAAAGTGGAAATTATCTGAAAACAGCTCAAATTAGCAAAAAATGCAAAAAAAGAGGTAGCTGAAAAAGTAGAACAAGCTTAAGTTAGCAAAATAAAAGCAGAACACTTTTGCCGAAAGAAGCAGAAATTTGCACAAAAAGTGGAAATTATCTGAAAACTGCTTAAATAAGTGAAAAATACAACAAATAAGTAGCTGAAAAGGTAGAACAAGCTTAAATTAGCAAAAAGAAAAAGCAGAAAGAACACTTTTGTAAAATGAAGCAGAAATTAGCACAAGAAAGTGGAAATTATCAAGGAATCAAGGAATCAAGGAGTTTTATTAACATTGCATCAATTTTCACCGATTACAACGTAAGTATGTAGTTGCAGGCATCCAGAAGAGAAATGAGTGCAAAAGCTGCAGCAAAACAAAGCACATTACATGTTTTATCAACACACGATATGTTTTATCAACACACGACATGTTTATTCAACACATTGATATGCTCTTAGCGCGGCCAGGCCCAATCTGTCTCCAGATGAAGGTCAAAAGCAGGAAAAACAGGCAGAAACACTGGGATTCACAGCATTGATATTAAAAAAAGATGAATCACATTTTGTCTTCAAGACACCGCGTGATTCAGTAAAAACCATATCAGAGCACATTTAGGTACAATAACAAAGGAAATACGGCAGGCAAGGAGATTGGGTCTATGATTAATTTCAGACAAACACAAAGTTCAGCAGGTGTGCAGCTGGGTGTTATCTGAAGCTTCACAGAAATCTCTGGGGAGGGGGAGGGGGGGGGGCTCTTCAGCTCCTCACTCTGGGAGAATGGATTCCCACAGCCCGCTTTTCAAGGACATGTGCAGAAGCCAGATAATGTTCTTGTTTGTTATCCAAATAGACCACAGTGTTCTTTTCCACTGCCGCCTCCAAGTCTGTGGGTGCTGTTTCATGGCCGAAAGAAATCCAAATATGTGGTTCTGCTCTGCCCCGCTTTCATGAGCTTCCACCTGTCCCTTGATCGATCCTGGGTGGCTGCAAACAAGTCCCAAAACGGACAGCAGGTGCACGGTGGTCCACCACTGCACCAATCGTGCGATTGAGCTCATACAGCAGCTGGGATGAGGAGCCCACGGCCCGGTTCAGAGAATTTTGCTGATCAGGCAGTCCCGACAGCGCTCTGATAGCCGCCGAAGCCTCCCTCAGCTTCCGATAACAAACAACTCCGGTTACGCCAAAAAACAGAGCAGTTGCTACCAATAATCCAATAATCCACAAATCCTCCACGTCTTCGACACTCAGAACGGACAGACACATGGGCTGCCACTGACCCCACGAGTCCAGCACGTATCCAGCCGCGTGTGTGTCGGAGGGACAGACAGCTTCTCCTGACACGGTCCGCTTCGTGGAAAAAATCTTATCCATTGAAGAAACAGCCCAATTGATTAATTCCATATTGGTTCGAGTGAGCGCTGAAGGGTCGCAGACGAGACGAAAAGCAAGCAGGGAGTAGGAAAAACTTAGGGAGGGAAGAGCAGAAAGATATCTGAAAAGAAATTAACTTTGCAAGGGGGAAAAAAACACTGAAAAGTACCAGTAGTTTAAAAATGCAGAAAAAAGCTAAAGTTACAAGAAGGAAGTGGAGAGGGCACATTTTTGTTGAACTAAGCTGAAAAATGTTGAAATAAGTGCAAAAATGTGGAATTAGCTGAAAATGCTAAAATTGGCATAAAACTGCTAAATAGCTGAAAAACTGAAACTAGCAGAAATATGCTGAATGGAGCATAACAAGCTTAAATTAGTAGAAAGAAGTTAATTGTGCTGAAAGAAGTGGAAATGAGCACAAAAAAAGTGGAATTTATCTGATTTCAGCTAATCTTATTTATTAGCTGAAAGTAGCTGGGGAAAAAAAGTTTAAATTTGCACAAGGAAGATGAAAGAAGCTGAACCAGAACAAAATGTGAAAGGAGCAGTAAAAGGTTGTAAACACATCTAAAGATATGAAGGATGTAAAATTAATTTTCTATGAGGAAAAAATGGCAGAAAAGGCTAAAGTTGCACCAATCCCAGATATCATTGCGGGAAAGTCTTGAAAGAAGTGAATGTTTTGATATATGAAATGTTGAAATAGAACTGCGGGACAAGAATTGTGTCAAAAAATGTACAGAAGAAAAATGGCCCACAATAGTGTGAATCCTTCATAAGAGTTCACACAATGAAAACATCTGAGCATCATGTGAGAAACGATGACGACTCAAGCCTTGCTTTCATTTAGCTGTTTTTGTAGCATAGTCAATACTCTATTTCCAGTGTTTGGTAAAGTGTCAGTAAGGTGAATACATTCCAACATAAAGCTACATCTCTGAAGACAGCTGAACCTGGCATATGAATAATTTATTTATTTTGTTTAGTTCAGGCTTTTTATAGCAGCAAGATTTCCTGATAAGATCTTGGTGAGCCTGAAGAGAAAGAATGTGCCTGCATATTTATCTGCCCATTTGTCTCCAGCTCACATCTCATCCTCTGCCATCTACAGGTATCAGTTACACCACCGAGCATGGTAAATGTGTGAGATTTCCTCATTTCAGTGAATCTGGGTCTCATTTTCAGTGTGAGTCTGTGTGTACACTTGGAGGGAAAATGACTATTTATCTCCATTTTCAGTGCTCTGCTATAAGAAGGGCACACACAGGCCACTGGGACACTGTTTGGTATTTTATGTATAGTATGCTGATGTGAAATGAAGCTCTTCTTTTGTGGACTAAACATTCAAGTCGTGTACAGTATATACCTGTAACGATCATTATACATTATTGTTATGCATATTGTGTAGGTATTTGGTTAGAGAGTGTAAAAGTTATAGTGAACATGCTGTCTAGTGCGTTGCCATGTCATGACAGTCTTGTTATTCTTGCTTAGGTGTTTTTGCTCCTCCTTGTTGCAACGTATCTGTGCTGTTGACCGTCATCTTCTTATCACAGTTCTTCCATGAGCCTTTGATAATGTCCTGAATGCTCAATGAGCATTCATCTAGTCATAGGCACATACTCACCCACCATCGTATGGGTCTTCTTTCTCTTTAATATTCTCCGTTGAGCTACTTTGGTATATCTCAGTGCAGCAGTTTATCATTGTCATCTTCAAATTTGGAAAAAATATTTATTTTCTACAAAAAGCAAATGTAAAGGCTGACTAAGAAAATTAGCTGAAACACAAAAGCAAAGCAAGTAGCAGAATTTAAAAGAAGGAAAACATATGCTAACAGCTAAAATGCTAACCAAAAGTAGATAAAAAGCTAGGTGTAAAAAAAAAAAAGAAGGGGTAAAAGCTAAAACCATCAAATTGGTTGTTGTAATCCAAAAATAGTGATGGCACAAAACAGTTAACCAGAAACTAAAATGATCATAAACTAATTAAAAATGTTTATATTCTGACTGAGATCTAAAGAAGTAAAAGGCTTACTAAAGTTAAAAGTATCAAAAGGCTACATAAAAGGCTACATAAAAGCTAAAGAAAGCAAAAACATTAGTTAAAAGCTAAAAGCCAAAAATCAAAAGCAGTAATACAAAAAGGAACATCATTAAACATTTTACTTAAACACTAATAGTAGCAAAAGGCTAGCGAAAAGTAGAACAGTAACTAAAAGTTAGCTAAGAGCTTAAAGTAGAAGAATGATAGATAAAAATTAAAAGTAGCAAAAGTCAAAACTAGAATTATTGTGCTGAAGCAGATTTCAGAGATAATTATTTTTCTTCTTCTTTCGGCTGCTCCCTTCTTCAGGGGTCGCCACAGTGAACTAACCCACACGAAAACTTGACATTTGTTTTTACTCTGGATGTCCTTCCTGACACAACCAAAGACCACGGAGCTACCAAAGCCCTCTGTGCGGAGCAGAGAGCTGCTGTCTAGGGTGCCCGGGGGAGCAGAGGGGTTAAGGGCCTTGCTCAAGGGCCCAGATTGGGGCAAATGAAGGTGGAGGCAGGTGTGGGTGTTTCACCTTTCCCGTCCACATTTCAATGTTGTTGGTCTGGGGAGTCAAACTGGCGACCTTGCGTCAGAAGCGGTCTGTGGCATGTGCGAACAGTGCAACCGCACAGGGCGCCATCCAGCAGGGGGTGGCATAAGAGGAGACCCCGCTCCTCGTTTTTTAATTTATTTAAATATTTTACAACTTTTGTTTTTAACAACATAAAACAGAACACTGCTCCTGGGCCGCCCCACCCTTAATTTATTCACATGTCCTCAGTTTAATCACCGCAGCAGCTGCTGGGTGCATTTCCTCAACCCAGGTCGTCCGCCCCCCTCCACTTTCAGTTTCGTTTTTACGGAGGTGACACTACGTGCGGTCAGTGGAAAGATGGAAGAGAGGAAGAGTGAAGAGAAAGATTAAAAAGAGAGAGGCTCTGGAGACAGACAGCTAAATGTGCAAACATTGACACATTTTTCACTCAAACAGCTGCAGTTTGTTAATGAGAGATCAAACAGGTAAGACATGCTGTTGAATTTTGCTGCAAAACACCGTTCAAGTTAATTATCAAGTCAATGAATTTTGTGGTGTGTGGCATTGTGACATAACATACTGTTAAATAATTTAAATAATATTATATGAGTCTGGATGAAGACCTGCTCTATATGAAAAGTGCCCTGAAATGTTATGAAATTGGCCTGAATTGATCATAAGTATTTGTAAAAAGGGGAGATTTGTGCAGTTATGACAATTTTTTAAATGTGATTTAGTGTCAGGAGTGATGAGGGGATTGTTCCTGTCAGTATGAAGGAACAGGTGAGCTGTTCTAACTGTGTGTGAACAAACAAGCATTAGTTCCAATATACAGTAAACACTTTCTAAACGACAGTAGTGACATTATATTGTTATCATTAAAAGTAAGATAATAAATACATAAAGCAATGAAAGGGAATAGTATGAAAGTAATATGAAATAAGCCTGCATATTTTACCATTGAAAATATATTAATTGGTTAAGTCAAAATGTGTTTTCCATATCAAATGTGCTAAATCTTTACAGATAATTGTTCTGATGCAGGCTCAGTAAATGTAGTCCTCTGGACAGATTCTTCTTTGTATCAAAAAGACTTCTTCAGTCTGAGGAGCTGTGACAAACTCAGTCATCTTTCCTCCTTGATAGAGAGGAACGATGGTTTGAGAGAGGAGTAAAGGAGGCCATCTTTGTGAAAAGAAACCGTCCATCATTAAACAGAGGTGGAGGCCTCCATGTTCAACTGTCCACCTCTCACAATGCTGTTATTGCTAGTATCTTACTGTTCATATAAAATATTTGATAATGTTCTTATAGAAACAATTCTTGAATAATGTTCATAATGTGTTAATGCTACATGTTTGTCTCAGGCTACTTCTTGTTCTGCCATTAACTCTAAATACTTATTGAATAGTTTATATATGTAGGTAAAACTAGATGTTGAACAACCCATTAAAATACACCAGAATGCAGGAAATGGCATCTATTTTATTCAAAATTTTCTGGGAGAGGACCCCCACTGGCAACCTAGCCGGGGGGGGGGGCGCCATTGGGGTTGCTCGCACAGGGCGCCAAATAGGCTAGGACCGCCTCTGCCTTGCGTGACTGTATTCCTTTAGGTAATTGCACGGGGGCGCAATTCCCATGGCATATGTTGCACCGAGAGACATGACTGAAAGGGAACACAGGCTCACCTTCTCTGACCTCTGTACCACCACTCCCCTACATGTCAGAGAAAAAAAATTTAATACTAATTTAAAAGGTGCCAATGGATTTTAAAGAGAAAATGTTTGTAAATAAAGTTATCATAAATGTTCTGAAAGGGATTTTTAAAAATGATATCTGGATGATTGAGCATGAACTTTGATGCCTTGAAGCACTTTAGCTGTGGCTGCCTGCCTGGGAGGAGTCGACGGGGACAGGACACCCCCCAGAAACCATCTTACCTCCAGCAAACTGGTTGGTTAATGAGTGTACTGCTTGGTGGGGAAACGGTTTACTTGGGACGCCTCAGACTGATGAAGCCCTCCGGATAGAGTGTGAAACGTCTCTACAAAAAATAAACTGTCCAGATGAGCGGACTGGATTTGGTACCTTGCTGATTGTGCATGAATTTTGATGGATAAAAACTGAGTTTGCAAATATATTTGTCACTTTTTTTATCACTGTAATGGAATATTTAAAATAAATAGTTTTTTGTTTGTTTATTTGTTTTAGGATCTGCGAGGCTTTAACCAGTCATGGTACGTTATTTTCTTACAATTCTCACAATAAAATAGTGCTATCATTCTACGTATTAACAAGTAGACGATTTATCAATTTAACCATCTTGTGAAGTCTGTTTGTCTCACTGATATTTGAGAACTTTATAAAAGATACACACACATAACTAACTGCATTTTACTGTTTTGTGTTCTGATGATACAATATTGATTGTGGACTCACAATTTGTGCCTATCTATAATCACCAACAATTATGTAACACACTTTTATTGCAAATCTGTCTGTGCTGTAATTGGTACGTCTAGCACATGTGAACTACTAAAACGGCAGAGAATTTGAAGTGATGCATTAAGTTAGTGAAAAACTGTCTGGTCAGTAAAGTATGATTCCCCATTCTGTGATTTTTTCCTCCTCCTCCTCCTAAAAATACAACCAAAAAACTGTCCATTCAGCCTTCAGCATAATGTGTCATTAAGGAAAGCAGGGACTCCAGAGCTGTAACTCACGCAGCTTCGTCAAGATGTTGAGGCTGGGCAATTTAAATGATTCACCACAGAACAAGTGAGATGGGAGAAAAATATAGCTACCTAGGGCAGCAGCCCGTCTTCTGCCCACACAGGTAATTACAATTATGTAAATGAAGCACATCGTCAGGCCCTGGAACAAAAGCAAAAGCCATGTACGTACAAAGTGGAAGCCTCACACTGGTTCATCTATATACTTATGCAGAAGCAGATACACAACCATTCTTATGCTAATGCACTCGAGTTAATCATGATTTCATTGAAATAAACATATAGACAGGCACAGCCAGAAGAACGGAGGGGTGCTGTCATGACTGTTTCCAAAGAAATCACCGGGAATGGCTGCAGTCTCCGACTACAAGATTGCTTTGGCAAAATAATGAACGGCTGGGCTGGAGATTAGGAACGGAATCCTGACAAAAGCCAATTGGACTCAAACCCTTGTGAGGCTAAGGTGATGAAAGATTGTTGTTGTCTCTATTTCATCAGTAGGCAATTTGCAATAAGGTGTGCGGCAATGTCACCACTGAGCACAAGCCACATAGGGTGAACATGCTTAACAGCTCAATACGGTATTTAGTCAACTGAATTCATTAAAGGCTTTACAGAACAATTGAACAGAGCATGCAGTGTGGGTAAAATGTTCTTCGTGTAAGAAATACATGAAATCATGAAACGCATCAGAGACACCAGCAGAAGACAATTAAAGCACAATTTGATCTTTTATTTTTATTTTGTTTTAGCAAAGATTACAATAGCCAGACCAATGTCAGAAAGAACCACTAGAATGGCCACTGATGGTGCCAAGTCAGATTTTTTGGAGTCTTGTGAAAAGAGACGGGACAGTACGGAGTCTGTACTGTTAACATTTCAAAGCCACACATTATTAGCACCTCATTAGTGCTATATATGTGTCATCAGTCCAAAAGTGCACAGAAATAATCGTATTGCACTTAAACACATCCTGCATAATGTGTAAGCAGAAAACGTGAATATTCTGTAATGAGCCTCCCACAGGGCTTGGTCAAGCATTATCAAGGGCAAAATGCTGACCTTTGTGGTACCACTACTGTGATATAATTATTGTGTTATCATTGCAGCCAGACCAGACCATAACTGCACTTTCAGTAATTAAGCACTTTACATGCCTGTTTAGTCTGACCAGAGCTCTGCTACCGGTGTCAGAGTTAATTTCACTAATAACTAGAGAGAAGACATAAACTTTGGGTGGGCGGTAAAGCCGAAAAGATTATACTACAAATTTAGGAAATTAAAATGTATTTATTTAAATTAACATTTTGCTATTTTAATTGTGCAATGGACGTCTAATGTACTCAGTTTCAGATTCTGAGCTAACTCAAACATTTTACTTTAAATTTAAAATATTATTCCCTAACTGGTGAGGTTTGTCTGGCTCCTTTTATTGGTTTGGGGAACTTAAATTGTCAGCGTTAAAACTGTTTACGAAACAGGTGGCTATTTGGAGCTGTGATCAGTACTGACTGCAGCCAATATACAGTACAGTGAACATTTAGCCTAGATATTAGCTGTAAACTTGGTTTAACTGTTTTAGGATCTACAGATGTCCTGAGTTATATATCATTTGAATGTTGTTGTGAAAAGTTTTTTGAAACCGGTAGCATCTGTCAGTACACCACAAGTCTGTCCTACTTGTTTATATAGGCTTTTTTTAAAATGCTAAAATTTAGTAAACCAATTATTCTACATAACTACTTGTATTATTGAAGATTTGAACCTACCTAAGGAGTTGTCATGCTGAGTAATTTATCACTTAAGCACAAATATTGGTTGACTTATGTTACCTCAACCAAGGGCACAACATAATAAGGACACAGACTCAAATATGAAGGTTCAAATGCTGAATTTATTTAAATGCTTGTTCTCCATGTTTTTCCTTAACTTTCGTTCACTCATCTGTTTTCTGCAAGGAAAAAGGAGAAGATTAAGAACCTCACTTCCTGTGTCCA